>JACXGI010000830.1:0-28011 GCA_016801175.1 Esox masquinongy
GGTGCAACTTACCCATAGGCAGGTGTCGGGGTGCCTTACTCTGGGCGCACACCGAGCAGGAAGAGACGTACACCCTCACGTCCTTAGCCAAGGTAGGCCACCAGTACTTACCGGCCAGGGCCCGCATGGTCTGCCCGATGCCAGGATGACCGGAGGAGGGAGAGGTGTGGGCCCAGTAGATGAGCCGGTCACGGACAGATGTCGGCACATACGTGCGACCCTCAGGGCATGCGGGCGGAGAGGGCTCGTCACGCTGCGCATGAACGTTGTCCGCGTCCAATTCCCACGCAACCGGCGCCACGATACATGACGCCGGCAGTACGGGAGCGTCATCCACTGGCCGCTCCTCCGTGTCATGCTGGCGAGACAGCGCGTCGACCCTGACGTTCTTGCTTCCCGGCCTGTAAGTGAGAGTGAAAACAAACCGGGAGAAGAACATAGCCCACCAGGCCTAGCGAGGGGTCAGCCTCCTCGCTGCCCGCATGTACTCCAGGTTACGGTGGTCAGTCCAGATGAGGAAAGGATGCTTGGCCCCCTCTAACCAGTGCCGCCACGCCGACAGGGCTCTAACCACGGCCAACAGCTCACAATCACCCACGTCGTAATTACGCTCCGCCGGGCTGAGCTTCTGGGAGAAGAAAGCGCAGGGGCGGAGCGTTTTCCGACTCCCCGTTCGTTGGGAGAGAACGGCCCCAAGACCACATTCGGACGCGTCCACCTCCACAACGAACTGGAGCAACGGGTCGGGATGGGCCAGGACCGGAGCGGTGGTGAAACGATGTTTCAGTTCCACAAACACCCGCTCCGCCTCCGTGGTACACCGTAACCGAGTCGCCCCACCCCTCAGGAGGGAGGTGATCGGAGCCACGACCTGGGTAAAGCCCCGGATAAACCTCCTATAATAATTAGCAAAGCCTAAAAATCGTTGCACTCCCTTTACCGTGGTTGGAGTCGGCCAATTACGCACGGCATCAATGTGGTGCTCCTCCATAGCCACACCCGTGCGAGAGAAACGGTACCCCAGGAAGGACACGGACAACTGGAAAAACAGACACTTCTCGGCCTTCACGTACAGGTCATGCTCCAACAATCTAGCAAGCACTTTATGCACCAACGAGACATGCTCCGCGCGGGTAGCCGTGTAAATCAAGATGTCGTCAATATACACCACTACCCCTTCGCACAACATGTCCCTGAAAACGTCGTTGATGAAAGATTGAAAGACTGCTGGAGCATTCTTCAAACCGTACGGCATCACCAAATATTCATAATGGCCAGAGGTGGTACTGAAGGCTGTTTTCCATTCGTCCCCTTCCCGGATACGCACCAGGTTATAGGCACTCCTGAGGTCCAATTTTGTAAAAAAGCGGGCCCCGTGCATCCTCTCGACCTCCGCAGAGATTAAGGGAAGAGGATAGCTAAACGGGATGGTGATCTTATTCAGCGCCCTGTAATCGATGCACGGGCGCAAACCACCGTCCTTCTTTTTCACAAAAAAGAAACTCGAGGAGACCCGTGACTTGGAGGGCCTAATGTATCCCTGTCCTAACGCTTCCTCAACATACGCGGACATCGCCGCCGTCTCGGTGCGGGACAGTGGATACACACGACTCTTAGGGAGTGCGGCCCCTTCTAAGAGGTTTATCGCGCAATCCCCCGGCCTATGAGGCGGTAATACAGTCTTAGCCTTGGAAAAGACCTCGGCCAAGTCCCTGTATTCGGGAGGAATTGGCACGGCGGGAGCACTGTCCGGACTTTCCACCGTGGTCGAACCCACGGAAACACCCAAACACCTACCTTGGCACTTCCGCGACCACCCCAAAAGGACCTGACTAGACCAGGAAATGATGGGGTCATGGAGAGACAGCCAGGGGAAACCCAAAACTACAGAGAATGTGGGGGAATCAATAACGTGAAACGAGAGGGTTTCGCCGTGTTGGTTGCAGGTGACCATAAGGAGCGGGATAGTACACTCACTAACAAAGCCCGACCCTAGTGGCCGGTTATCCAACGCTCTCACAGGCAGGGGGCTGGTGAGGACCTGAAGGGGAATACGTGTGCGTACAGTGAAAGTCCTGTCGATGAAATTCCCAGCAGCGCCTGAATCTACCAGCGCCTTACACTGGGAAAGCAACGGAAACCCGGGGAACTCAACAGGGACGGTGCAGAGAGTGAGTGGAAAGGCGAACAGTGAATGGGCATGAGCTACCTGGGGTGATGTCGTGCCTGTCACCTCTGGAGCCAGAGGAGGAGGTGTAGCGCGGAGCAGCGGACCTGCCCCAACGCTTCGCTGAACCCCTCTGATCTCCTCCTCCTTGCCCTCTGCCCGGGAGTGCAGCCGTCCCCAGGTCCATAGGGACGGCGGTGTCCAGGTGGTGGGGTGGAACGATCGGGCTGTCGCCAGGACGTCCTCGGGCTGCCAGCATGTTGTCGAGACGGATCGAAGTCTCCACCAGTTGTTCAAATGATAGATCCACGTCCCGACACGCCAGTTCCCTTCGGACGTCCTCCCGAGGGCTACAGCGGTAGTGGTCAAAAAGGGCCCGGTCGTTCCACCCAGAACCCGCTGCCAGGGTTCGGAAATCCAGTGCGAACTCCTGCGCCGATCTCGTCCCCTGCCGTAGGTGGAACAGCCGTTCGCCCACCTCTCTTCCTTCGTGAGGATGGTCGAACCGGAAGCGGCGGACGAACTCGGCGTAGCTGCCCTGGATGGACCCCTCGGTTTTCCATATGGCGGTGGCCCACTCCAGGCCTTTGCCGGACAGGCAGGAGACGAGCGATGAGATCTTCTGAGCATCAGTTGGCGCAGGATGAATCGTCTGGAGCGCGATGTCCACTTGTAGGAGAAAACCCTGACAGCGGTCTGCCGCCCCGTCATAGTCCCGAGGGGGCGGAATGTGCATCGCTCCCACTCCAGTGGATGTAGGCTGGGGAGGCGGTGATACGACCGGTGCTGCGGGAGTGGACTGGGCCAACTCTAGGCGCCGAACAGTTTGTAGGACGCCGTCCATCGCGATGCCTAGGTTGGCCAGCATGGTGGAGTGTTCCTTAACAGCCTCCGCAACACCGGTCTCTTTCACGACTCCGTGCGCCATTCTTTTTCTCTTCAAATGGTGTGTTATTCTGTCAGCTCTGGTTTGCGAAGAAGGAGGAGCGGACTGCGGAGTCGTTTCGTGAGAAGTATTCATTTAATGAGCTGAACTCTGCTCGTACAGGCAAGACAATAACACACAAAGACAAAGGGAGCAGAGGGAACATATATACTAGGGGGAATGACTGGATGATGATCAGGTGCGCTAAACGAGACAACAGGTGTGATGAGTTGATGAAATGGGCGGTGGTGTCAGAAGGCCAGCGACGTGGAGCGCTGAAGCCTGCCTCATACAGGGGGAGCACTGGAAGCAGATGGCGCAGGTGTCACAGAGCCCTTTTTACATCAGCAGATGTTACAAAATGCTTAGCTTATACACATGTTTTCTGTAGCAAATTCAGTCTAAAATAGAATGGACTATTTTTACATACTTTATTCTTTCGTCTGTTTTATTTTACGTTAGTACAGGTTCCCAAAGCTAATACTGTAAAGCAAAGCTAGCTAATACTATAATACGTCTGTAACACCTTAATGCAGTTGAGTCCACAATGCCCACAGTTAATGAATGGTGGTCAAAGGGGAATGAATGGGAGTCAATTGTGATTCAAAGGGAGTCAATGGGGAACACATACAGTTAGGTCCGGAAATATTTGGACACTGACACAATTTTCATAATTTTAGCTCTGTACGCCACCACAATGGATTTGAAACGAAACAACTGAGATGCAATTGAAATGCAGACTTTCAGCTTTAATTCAAGGGGCTGAACAAAAATATTGTATGAAACATTTAAGAATTGCAACCATTTTCATACACAGCCCCCTTATTTCAGGGACTCAAATATAATTGGACAAATTAACACAATCATAAATAAAATGTTCATTTTTAATACTTTGTTTAGAATCCTTTACAGGCAATGACTGCTTGAAGTCTGGAATGCATGAACATCACCAAACGCTGGGTTTTCAGTTGTTAGTTGTTCGTGGGTCTTTCTGCCTTAAGTTTTGTCTTCAGCAGGTAAAATGCATGCTCGATCGGGTTGAGATTAGGTGATTGACTTGGCTATTGTGACGACTCCGCCCTCTGCTGCCTCTCCTTCCCCTGCAGCAGGCTGGCTCCAGCGGTCGACGTCACCGGCCTTCTGACACCACCGCCCATCTCATCAGTTCATCTCACCTGTTGTCTTGTTTAGCACGCTTGGTCCTCATTTACAATCATTCCCCCCAGTATATATGTTCCCTCTGCTCCCCTAGTCTTTGTGTGTTATTGTCTCACCTTTGTGAGCAAATGGAGGTGCTTCTTTTCATTAAAAGAAAGACTTTCAACCTAAGCTCCTCGTCTCCTGCTCCTCGTCCCTTAAAAAGCCTGACAGCTATTGCAAAATATTCCACTTCTTTGCCTTAAAAACTCCTGGGTTGCTTTCGCAGTATGTTTTGGGTCATTGTCTATCTGTAAAGTAAAGTAAATTATAGGCCAATATCGAACCTCCCGTTCCTCTCAAAAATCCTCAGAAAAATATGTTTCCCAACAACTGAATGCCTTCCTGAAGACAAATAACATTTATGAAATGCTCCAGTCCGGTTTCAGATCCCATCATAGTACTGAGACTGCACTCGTGAAGGTAACAAATGACCTTCTAATGGCCTCAGACAAAGGTTCCACATCCCTCCTGTTGCTTCTTGATCTTAGTGCTGCTTTTGACACTATTGATCACTCCCTTCTCTTAGAGAGACTGGAAACCCATATTGGACTTCATGGACATGTTCTAGCCTGATTTAAATCTTATTTATCTGAAAGATATCAGTTCGTATGTGTGGATGGCATATCCTCTGACAAATCAAAGATATGTTTTGGTGTCCCTCAAGGCTCGGTTCTGGGCCCATTATTGTTCTCACTATATATGCTGCCTCTGGGTGATGTAATCCGGAATCACAATGTCAATTTTCACTGTTATGCTGATGACACACAGTTATATATTTCAATGAAGCATGGAGAAGCCCCAAAATTAGCTACTTTGGAAGTATGCGTTTCAGATATTAGGAAGTGGATGACAGAAAACTTCTTGCTTTTAAACTCAAGAAAAACAGAAATGCTCATTTTAGGACCCAAGAAACAAAGAGCTTTGTTGGCAGATCTCACTGTGAACCTCGACAGCTGCAGGGTCGTATCCCAAAAAACTGTAAGAAACCTCAACGTTACCCTTGACCTTGACCTCTCCTTTAATGAACATATAAAATATGTCTCAAGAGTTGCTTATTTTCATCTTCGAAACATTGCAAAAATCAGAAACTTTCTATCAAAAACTGAGGCAGAAAAACGAATCCATGCTTTTGTTACTTCTAGATTAGATTACTGCAATGCTCTTCTTTCCGGTTACCCTGAAAATCAATAAATAAACTTCAATTAGTGCTGCACACGGCTGCTAGAATCCTAACTAGAACAAAAAAATGTGAACACATTACTCCAGTACTAGCCTCTTTACACTGGCTGCCTGTTAGGGTTAAGGGCCGATTTTAAGGTTTTATTATTAACCTATAAATCAATACATGGACTTGGTCCTACTTACCTCATTGAAATGATCCAGCCATACATACCTACACGTAACCTTAGATCGCAAGATGCAGGCCTTTTAATTGTACCTAGAATTTCTAAACAAACAGCCGGAGGCAGGGCCTTCTCTCATAGAGCTTCACTACTGTGGAATGATTTCCCAATTAAGGTTAGAAATGCATACTCAGTGCAAACTTTCAAGTGTCTACTAAAGACTCATCTCTACAGCATGGTCTATGATTAAGTGTAGTCTGGGCCAGGGGCGTGAAGTTGACCAGAAAGGCTTGATACTGTCCACCCTTGCTATCTTGCCAGGTGGGCTCTCATCGCCACTGGGATGCCCTCCCTCCAATGCCATTCGTAGGCCGAGTCACTGGCTTGTTGTTGTCTCTCTGTTGCGCACTTGGGCAATTGGGCTGTACTCTGCTGGCAATACTCGGCCCTCATTCAGGGTGGTTGCGGTTGGTGGGTGTCCCTTTGGTTGATGCTTGGCAATGTGGGTGGATTGATTTCCTGCCTGTTGGGCCCTGTCCGGGGCCTCCCCCGGATAGGGCCACAGTGTCACTGGACCCCCCTGTCTCAGCCCCAAGGTCTTACGCTGCTATTTTATTGTGCCTGGGGAGTAGGGTCAGTTCTCCTTCTCCACTATAAATCCTTGTAGATCTAAGGAATGCATTTTCTAAATTTTCCCTGTCTCCTGCCGTTTTAAACTTAGGAGGACATGAGGTCCTGGCCCACACCTGAGGAGTACCAGGCTTAAAAGACCCATTGCTGTCCCTGTCCAAAGTCCTCCTGGTTGTGTTGCAGATCAAGACCTGACGATTTCAGCTGCCACTGTGCTGACACCTCCCGCTCCCCGTGTTGTCCTGTCCTTGTCCATCTGGTCATGCTTCCGACCCGGACTAAGTTTAAATAGACTCTGGACTCAGCCCACATGCATTTATTAATTATTACAATTTGTACTCTTAATATGTTCACCCGGCACTGCCAGAAGAGGACTGGTCACCCTCTGAGCCTGGGTCCTCTCTAGGTTTCTTCCTAAATTTCAGCCTTCTTAGGGAGTTTTTCCTAGCCACTGAAATTCAACACTACTTTTGTTTGCTCCTTTAAGGCTTTAAGGCTGGGTGTTTTGTAAAAGCACTTTGTGACAACTGCTGATGTAAAAAGGGCTTTATAAATAAATTTGATTGATTGATTGATAAAGTGAAGCGCCGTCCAATGAACTTCGCTGAATTTGGCTGAATCTGAGCAGACAATATATCCCTATACACTTCCAAATTCATCCGGCTGCTTCTGTTTTCTGTCACATCATCAATAAATACTAGTAACCCAGTGCCATTGGAAGCCATGCATGGCCATGCAATCACACTGCCTCCACTGTGTTTTACAGATGACGTGGTATGCTTCGGATTTATAGGAAATGGGCATGAGAAACTTAACACAACGCATATGTGCTGACTAACTCTGAACAAAGGACAATACATAGGATGTGATGCCTGTTACTGATGGGCCCCACATATCTTGTCCATACATCTTGTCCATACCTCCTGCTAGGAGTTGCCCATGTGACTGACATAGGCTCTATGGATACGCCCATTGACCATAGGTTGGAACATACCATACAAGGGTCTTTTGTAGGATAAACCTTTCTTATTGGAGGGTATTGGACTGTGTAATGGTTGGTTATGACCACTGGCCACCTCCTATATGTCCTGGCATAAAAGACTGTGTTAAATTCATAATTATTGGTAAAAATGAAAGAACTATGGAAGGTTAACATGGTAGCCTCATGCTGAATAAAGATGGCTCTCCCCTGACTTCCAGTTGCATTAATTTTGTTCATGGATCAAAAATGAACAGAATCTAACAGGATCATGAGCCGTTCCAAGCCTTCTCCATACTTTTTTCTTCCCATCATTTTGGTATAGGTTGATCTTAGTTTCATCTGTCCAAAAAATGCTGTTCCAGAACTGGGCTGGCTTTTGTAGATGTTTTTGGCAAAGTCTAATCTGGCCTTTCTATTCTTGAGGCTTTTGAATGGGTTGCACCTTCTGGTGAACCCTCTGTATTTGCTCTTGTGAAGTCTTCTCTTTATGGTAGACTTGGATAATGATATGCCTACCTCCTGGAGAGTGTTCTCCACTTGGCTGGATGCTGTGAAGGGATTTTTCCTTGCCATGGAAAGGACCCTATGATTATCCACTACTGTTGTCTTCCATGGACGTCCAGGCCTTTTTATGTTGCAGAGCTCACCAGTGCATTCTTTTTTCTCAGAATGTACCAAACTGTTAATTTGGTCACTCCTAATGTTCCTGCTATCTATCAGATGGATTTATTTTTTTACAGCCTAAGGATGGCCTGCTTCACTTGCATTGAGAGCTCCTTTGACCGCATGTTGTGGGTTCTTAGCAACAGCTTCCAATTGTGAATGCCACTCCTGGAAACAACTCCAGAACTTTTACCTGCTTAATTGATGAAGAAATACTGAAAGAATAGCCCACACCTGTCCATGAAACAGCTTTTGAGTCAATTGTCCAATTATTGTTGGTCCCTTGAAAAAGAGGGGGCTACATATTTAAGAGCTGTAATTCCTAAGTCCTTCCTCCATTTTTGATGTGAATACCCTCAAATTAAAGGTGAGTGACTGCACTTTAAACCCATATTCATTATTTGACTGTAACTTAAATATATTTTGGGTAACAGACAAAATAACAAAACTTGTGTCAGGTCCGGAAATAATTGGACACTAACTGTAGAAGTCAATGGGGAATGAATGAAGGTCAATGGGGAATGAATGAGAGTCAATGGTGATTCAATGGGAGTCTATGAGTAATGAATGGAGGTCAATGGGGAATGAATGGGGTCAATCGGGAATTAATTGGGGTCTATGGGGAACATGTGGAATTTAATGGGAATGGAGGACAATGGTGAATGAATGGGAGTCAGTGGTGATTCAATGGGAGTCTAGGAGGAATGAATGGGAGTCAGTGGGGAAAGAATTGAAGTTAATGGGGAATGAATGATAATGAATTTTTAAATGTGTGCCATGGTGGTCCTGGAAGGAAAGGACCCTGCTATTTCAGCTTGCGGATATATTTTTTAATTTATGTCATTAGTTTGATGAAACAAGTCATACCTACATGAAAAAAAGCTTATTTGAGAATCCTATAGTAGTTCATCACATTTCAATTTTGGGAACCCTGTGCATTCTTTAAGTAGAAAGGGAATTTAATTTTTCCTTAAAAACGATGAAAAGAACATGCCTCCCACAAAAATGAAGCCTAAAAGTTTATTTAAAAGTTGCTTTGAGGAACCATTTATTGGGGGTTGAAGAACCCTGCTGTGTCTAACATGAACTTATTCACTACATAGTGCACTATAATGACAATGGGCTGTTGTCAAAAGTAATGCACTATTGAGCGAGCTATTTGGGAAACATATCATATAAGAATTTAAATGCACCATCTTGTCTCCAAATGGACAAAATTTAGAAACGTTGAAAGGTTTTTGGTTAGCACTCAGTCATTGCGATGCATACAGTGGGGAAACCCTTTGATTTAATTGAAGCTTGCAGCAGAGCTCTGAATTGGAGTGCGCTTTGAGCCTAGCTGCCTTAGATTAGCATCAGTCAGGTCAAAAAACCTCTGTTATCCTTTGAAAATGGTTGATTGTAGGTGGGTTTGTGCGCCTCTACATGCTTGTGTAAGAGTGTGCGCAAACATTTGTCTGTGTGTCACTCTCTGTCTGGGTGACCCATCCCCCAGCCAGCCACACTCGGTAAAACTCAAGCACTTATCATCAGCCACCAGTATCATAATAATAGCCTGTCACACATGCCGAAGTAGAATAGACACAGCTATTGATTTCTGGACCAATGTGCCAGACACTGCACAATGACACTGCGGGAGAACAGGATCTTAGTGTAAAAGGTATCCTTTGTCTCCAGGAATTATAACTGCACGTATATGCTTTGGTCATACGTAAAACAGATTCAACATATCAAACATACTGATTCAAACATTGAATCAGTTTAGTTAGTATACCTTAGTTATGTCTTTGCTGATTCCTCACAATGTTTACATGACACGGGAACCCTCAAAACAATAGTACTACTGTTTTTTCAGAAATATCTGATTTTCCTTCATCTCTCCCTGCTCGCCCCAGGGGCTCCCTGTGTTACTGCCGCTTACCACTGATTGCTTTTTGATCTCACTCGTGTTTTGTTTAAACAGCATTGGTCTCTTGTGTGGTTGGCGCAATGGAACACAAGCACAGCCCCAGGGTGCATCACAGCAGCTACCAGCCAGACCTGGGTTCAAAAACCATTTGAAATCACTTCAAATACTCCATCTGTGTTTCACTGAGCTTCTCCACTCTAGATGGAACTGATAGAAAACCTCCAAATAGGCAAACCCTGCCCATGTGGCAGCTATGGGCATGCTAAAGTGTTTGAAAAATATAAAATAGTATCTGAATCCAGGTCTGGTATGAGAAGCACTAGCTACCTGTGTGTCAGTGGGACTGCTGTCTATGAGAGCAGACATCCAGAGACCTGACCTAATGCTACTTTTGCCTTGTAAGACGCTCCTCTCTCACCCTAGCTGCCCCGGCTACTGAGGGTAGGCCACATCTAAAGGTCAAATGAGCCCATTCAACATATGTAATGTTAGTTGAGACTGACTAATGAAATTGGAGCGACACCAGAGGTGCAAGTTGCACTAGATACAGATTAGGTGAAGATGTGAAGAGAGGATGAGGGAAATGCTGGGGATGTTCCATCTTTTTCTGTTTTCCTTTGAGCTGTGAAACGCAGGTAGCTTGACAATTGTCTAGAGATTATTTCATTGCATTGATTACATACACTTTGCTATTTAAATGGAATCTAGTCTAAACAAAAACCTAGCTAAGGTATTTTTACCTGGCTACTCAAACTCCATGCTCCGGCAATGAACTTAGGTGTTGTTTTTCCAGAAGTCTGAATCTGAGTAACTCCCAGATGATTTCTAAATTCAACCGTACCACTCAGGGATTAGGTTCATATGGAACTATGTCGTAAACCTTGATTGCATTCAGTATGAACATAAATGAGTGCAACTATGGTCGCTATCAACAGAAAATTAGAAAAATTTCTGCCTAAACAACACAATCCTCCAACAAAAAATGGCTTGCCACTCATTAGAATCAAACTTGCAACCATCGGACTGAAAGTCGGTTGCAGAAACGCCTGCCCACAACGCCCTAACGAAAAGCCACTATTTAATTTTTGATATGTTCATAAGCGACCCTGGCAGCCGGTTTCTGATCGTAGTTTACACTGATCACGAGTCAGTAAGGACCAATAGCCCTGGGATATGTTGATATTGAAAGTTATTGCACTGCTGATATGTTCATACAGAACACCACTGCGTTTTCCAAAATAGTTACATATGTATGTAATTCCTGTGATGCTGTCATAGCGCACTGCACAGGGATGCAGGATAACGGGACACGTTAACCAGAGGGCGTATTTTTTTAACCAAATGAAAAACACACTCAATAACAAAAACACAAACGGTTAACGAACAAAAGGATAAGATTCTATGGCAGGCTCAACGGACTATGTGGCTTTGGCGTCGCTACCCTCCCTCCCTCTCTTTCTGGGGCTCATCTTCTTTTATAGCCGCACCATCACCACTGATGAGAGGCAGCTGAGGAGGGGTTGTGCTGTCCCTTCCAGCTGCCTCTAGAACCTTCCGGAAGGCTACTCTCCCCGATGCGCACTCTCCACACCTGTGACCGATGCGCAGGTCCGTGCCTCACAGGTCCCAGAATTGGATAGGCTGGACCAAAGCCTGAACACGCATGGCTAATGCACTGTTTGGAAAACGTGCCATTGTCTGCTGTGACAAGATGATCTTTGACATAATCCAATCGCAGATTACTTTTACTTACTACACTGGTACAACCCCACTCATTTTGATGCCTCCACAAGCAATGTTTACAGCGGAAGATTTCAGTTTAAATTGTCCCAAAAAGATTATTGATCCACTGTGGGAGGTCTCTCTACAGACACTAGCAGGCAACGGTTGTTGTGTAACAAATATAACCCATATCCCATGAAGGCAATAAAAAGCTAAGGTTGGTGCTTAGGCTTATCTTGATATTGGGAGCACAAAATAACCACAGCATTCAAAGCAGAATGCTTCCCATTTCCACTCTCATTTTTCTTTTTCTTCTATCTACAATGGCGGTCACAAACTTCTATCAATCCCTGTCACAAAGCCTAGCTCTGTCTGACCATTCAATGTTTGTGATTTGTGTGAAATTATTTCTACTGAGGCTCCTGATATTTATAACACAAGGAAATGGAAGGTAATCTTTTAGTCCGTCTCAGTCATCCCCAGGTTTCTACATCTACATAACATTATGGAGGAACTGGAATTGCTATGTCTAGGTGCCTAGCCATTTACACAATCATTAGCTATATGATCCTTTTCTATCCTGCACCTTCCAGCCATTTCGCTCACCCTGTCTTTTTGAAAGCCTCGGACACAGTTGTCATTTTGTGCCAGATGGTGTTGCCACTAGTTCCTCTTACCCCTGTCTGTAAACAACCATCCTCCTCCACATAATCACTGCAGTTCAGCTCTTTGTTTTCATCCAAAAGTGCACCAGGCAGTAAGGCTGGGGGAATTGCCATAATTATCCCTCTGTGTGTTTGGGAGCACCACCTCCCAACCTCATCCCCTTTTAGTCATTCTTTCAAGTTGCCGGCCTGGTCGACATTATCAGTCATAAACCGTGACAGCTCCCATGTCCTTTCACATCCTCTTCTCCTCTCCTTCACCCTTTCCCTCTGTTCTGTACTGATCATACCTCCACCCAACCACATGACGGGGGTAATCACCCTCCTAAAGCTGGGTTGTTATCAGCAGCTACAGCTGCAATTCATTACAGGATTGAAAGGACAGGAGATTAATAATACCCTCTTCCTCCCACTCTCTCTGTCTACCTCTCAACCACCCATACCCCTGTCTTTCTCTCTCTCTACCCTCTCTCTCAGTTCCAGTTTTTTAATTTCTTACATTACAGCTGGTGCTTTTTGGGGGATAAAAACCCCAAAATCATTTGAAATGCTCCATTTTCAAGTGGCTGGCTACACACCAGCTGAATGTTATGATCCGGCAGCATCGAAAGATATTTGATAAGTCAGGATAGATTTAATAAATTTGGATCATTACACCAATTACCCAGACCAGATTAAACATCCCCATGGTTTTAATTGAAATTAATCAAGACTCTTTATATTCTATTAATATTTACAGTGTATAAAAATGCATGCACTCCTTAAAGTTTACAAGTCTAAACTGTAGATTCTGTAGCTTCAGGTTACAGTACAGTCAGTTGATTTAAACCATGTTTGTGTTACTTAAATGTTCATTATTTGCTCCACTCCCACATTGGATTTCAGCAAAAAATCTGGTCTAAACAGCATCAGGGACCACTGCTCCACAGAGCTTTCTGTGCAAAGGGCAGTCAGGCAGAATAAATACTCTGTCCTGGCCATGAGAGGAAAGAAGATCTACATAGACAGGGCATGAAAATGAGGGTGTTGGGGAAAGGATTTGTTGTCTGAGGCTGGGCCTTTTTCTGCTGTAGTTTGGCCTAGTTAAGGGGGAGGGGGATCAACACACGAACCTACGATTCCTTGATTACTTTCTTCCTTGCAGTGATATGACTCATTGAGTGGAGCCCTACTATTCTAACCATGGGATTCCCAGTCAACAGTTAACATTACCAACATCACATTATGTTCATGAGTGGGTGAGAATTCCTGTCTATTGTCCTCTTTTGTTTTTGTCTGACCCAGGTGAAATTTGTGGTTTGTTTACAGTTTCTGTTTTTTTGCTGAAACTTTGGCCCATTTCCCCAAAACTCTAAACAAAAAAACAGAAAAACAAAATGCAAAACTCTACAAATCTCTAGCAAAAGAAAACATTGCATTCAAAACTGTTTTATCCAAAATATATAGTCTTAGGGTTCAAACACTTTAGCATGCCATAGCTGCCACATGGGCAGGGTTGGCCTAATGTTTTTTTTGCATCATAATGACACACACGCATCATATTTATAGATCTGGCTACCAATCAACAACACACTGATGTTGTGAGGTTCTGTTTGATTTAGCTTTTGAACATAGCCTGTTACGTTTGGTTTTTGTCTTTTGTTCTTATACGCAGCCTGCCTTTGTCCTTATTGTTTACACCTGTGCCTTTGCCCCTTGTTGTGTCCCTATTTCCTCCTGCCCCAGTGTTTCTTGTTGGTTATTTTGTGTGTTTGTGTTGCTGTTGCCTGTTCCTGCCGTTTGTCTTTTGTTTCTCAGTGAATCTGATATTAAACTATGTTCGTCCTGGATAACCTCTACGCTTGTGTCCTGCCTCCATGCCAATGCGTGACAGATGTGCTCAACACAAAACACTACTATGAATTTCCCATCAGTAGGTTTATGCCTTTTGCATTGTCAGTGTTACACTGTAGCCGGTTGTAAAACATGGTTACAGTAATGCATACTGTGATGGCAATTTCTAAAGTCCAACCAGTTTATGAAAATGGTAGGTAAGACAGAGGAAAACTCAGTTACACAATAAACAGTTTATTCCTGCAAGGAGAGAGTACACAGGAAATATATCAGTTCAAGAAATTTCCCTGACAATACCTACTCAAGTAGACATAAATAAACACACACAAATGCAATATAGTAACATAAACATTGCCATTTATTTCTAAAATGTTCTATTTTTGTTTTGTATGTAACACTTTCCATACCCAACAGGAGAAAACCAGGCAGAACATTCAGTAAGATAAAGGGTTCTCTGTAAAAAAAAGAAAGTGGCTCATTCTTTCAAAACTCAAACCACAAAAAGACAAACACTTGCAAAATGTAAATTTGGCTGCATCCTACCTCCTATTTTGGTCTGGCCACAGCACCTCATCTACATCACAAACGATGTTCTCCCTGGCTAAACGGGGAAAGAATCTTCTGGATTGAGGGAACCAGCCACCGAAAGCCCCCACATCAACTTCACCACATGCATCCTCCATTACCTGGAGAAGAGGCATGCGTGCGAGGGATGGCAGTCACACACCTTTCATCGCCATGCCGGATAAAACTCTTCAGTTGGGCTTAGAAATGGGGAATATGGTGGAAGGTATAAATTGTGGGTGGTTGATGAACCAGTTGCGGACCAGAGTAGCCCAGTGGAAACTCACGTTCTCCCAGATGACAACATACCTGGACTGCTCTGGTCCACCCCTCTGCTCAGCTGGAATGAGGATGCCATGTGTTGTGTCCAGGAATGTGATGAGAAGGGCAGTGTTGTTGGGACCAAGGTTGGCTTGGTGATGGAGGACGCCTTGCTGGTTTATGTAGATGCTAGGTAAATTATTGGTTCTCATTTATGAATGGATGATAAGGATGATAGATGCAACCATGTAGCAGCTCAGTTTGGGCTGAACTCAGCCTTCCTCATACTCAATCCATGGTTGAGCACATGGTTAACCAATGTGGCCCTGATCTCATCTGAGACAACTGTCCTTCCTCGTCCTTGTCCTCCTCCTCCTTCTCTTACTCTCAGTCCTTGACCTCTAGCTCTTGCTTCACCATTGACTCCCATTTTCTACCAAAACAGGAGAGCTCATCTGTGTTTTTTTATAATGCTAAAGCTCTGATTTCTGAGTTTCAATTCAGTAAGTAAGGTTAACACCTGTGAGGAGTGTTGCCTACTGGTGTATAGAGCATGTCAGTAGTTAATATAGGACATTTGTGTCACTTTTGGATGATTGATTGACAGTAGGCGGGAGGTCCGGTTTGTGGGTGAGACTTCCGGTTTGGTAGGTGGGACTTCCTGTGTGACGTATGCCAGGGTGGGACTTCCGGTGTTACTTATGTTCCGGGGTGGTACTTCCGGTGTGACGTATGTTCCGGGGTGGGACTTCCTGTGTGATGTATGTTCGGGGTTGTAACTTCCTGTATGACGTATGCATATCCGGGAATGAAATATGGTATGGGGGTGTGTGGTATGTAATTTATGGTGGCTTTAATGTTTAACAATAGGGCTCCAGGGTTCTGAGGATGTTAAATTCACCAGACATTCTATGTTACGATAAAACCAATGTTTAACCTCCTAAGACCCGGTGTCCACATATGTGGACATTTTAGGCTTCCTGCACCAAAGCTCAGGTCATAGGAGGTTAACAATAGGTCGCCAGGGTTTGGGAATGTTAAATTCCCAAGGCATAAGATGTTACGACGTGTAGTGTGATGTTTGCTGTTCAACAAAAGGGCGCCAGGGTTCTGGAATGTTTAATCCCACAGGCCATTCAGACTAACCTGAGTAAACCTACGTGTACATTACAAAACATGGCGGATTCTACAGCGATCAACATTGGGTTTGAAACACCGGTGAAGGTTAACAGCTTAACAGCTGTACAGCAATTCTGCAAGAGAATACATTTGGATGGCGATGACACGATGAAGATGCCACCCCCGAAGAAACCGATGCAGTGTTTAGCTCAGATTCATCAACTACACCAGGATATGCTGGCACAGGAGTGGAGTTGGAAGACGGGCGAACTGGTGGATACATTTTCAACCCCGAGATACCAGAAGTCGCATTTTATAAATTGTCCGAAGGCGAGGTGTTTAAACAGGGTTTGACTGATCAAATGACCTTTAGTGCTAGTTTATGGAGCACCTTCCGAAAAGTGTTTTATTTGGGGCCAAAACAGTGCACACAGAATACGGTAGATGTGTTGTTTAAAGTCAACAAAGGAATGAGGCAGTATGACTCTGTTAGATTGGAGCTATTTCCGGAAAATGTCAGCAAGTTAGAGTGTGACTGTGACTGCGCACTGTTCAACTGACGTACAACCCTGAAGCCCCGCCTTAAGCTAACTCATTCCTCGACACAGCATAAAAACCTGCAGACCGGCTGTTACTATCAAGCAACCGGCAGACTTTACGAAACATGTCCCAAGAATACAACCCACCGGAGTTTGAAGAACCTAAGGCTGAAGACTGGGTGTGTGACGCCTTGGATGACAACGCTGAATCCTGCTATGGTACCCCGGACCCTGACAGCTCGACTCCACCGTTATACCCACCAAGAAACTACCATTGGCTTGACCGGCTTGGCGCTCTTAATCTATCATACCTTTCAAATGCTGACAAGAGTTATCACAAAACAGACAAAAGCCTTGCACCACAGGTTTTAATGATCATCAAAGCAACATTGGGTATGATCCTGGAACACGTTATTGCGGCCATTCTCCACAAAGCATGCATCGGATGTGAAGTGGACCACCTCAGCCAGAGAAGACATTCTTGTCTCGAACCACCTGATTATTTTTTTGAGACCCATTATGATGACATTGTGGAGACAGATTTAACACTGCAACTGAAACGTGCTGGTCAAGGCTTTGAATGCATCTGGTTTTCAAGAACCACTGACCACCACTGACAAGTTCATGTGGCAGCTAAGAACTTTCTGCACAAATTCAAGTCGGAGCCGAACATCACACAGAGACTGAGTGAGAATAGGGATGAATACATGGATAAATTTAATGAGGAAGCTGTATGCAACGCAGTAGCGTCTTGGTGCGACGAAAACAAGGAGACTGTTTTCTAAGGATGGGTAACTTCAGTTGTCGTGTTTATATGTATCTAAACAAATTCTATGTGGCTTTAGCAATGAAAGAGTTGGTGCACAAAGCTATCAAGAGTGGATTTGATGGTTGCAGACTTTTTAATAACCAAAACCATGTCAGCATAAAGCGTTTTAATAATCTGAACAAGCATATGGAAACAGTCAGGAACACTTCTGGTGATTGGCCGCAATTAGTGTCAAACGGTGTTGAAAAAAATGTTCTAAACAACTTCATGCATAAACTTCTAACATTTTTAAATGCTGACAACAAAGACTTTAAAATTGGGCACCTGTTATGTGTGTTTACGTATGTAACAGATGTTTGTGTGTTAAAATTTCTGAGTAATGAACCTGTGGATGTAGATTGTATTTCTAAAATGTTTACAGATTTTTTAATCAGCAGAAATCTGAATGTTTGTGTAACTTTTCTGAAATTCTTGGATGACGTGTAACTCCAAAGACTTGAATAAAATTATGTTAAACACGTATTACTGCTCAATATTGACCCAATGCTCTACGATGTCTGAACAGATTATGAAAAGTATTTACTACGACCCATCAAACCCTGGTGCTTACGTGGGTAGAGAGGGTTTGAAAAGAGCGTACTTGGAGAAAACCGGGGAGATCCTCAAAAATGGTGTGGCAAATGATTGGCTATTGGCCCAGGACACATACATGCTACACAGGCCTGTAGCTATTAATTTTCAAAGAAATAGAGTTATTGTTCACAATATAAATTCACAATTTCAACTGGATTTGGTCGACCTGAGTGCTTACAGTGTGGAAAACGATAACATGAAATTTATGCTAACATGTATAGATGTATTAAATAAATACGCCTGTATTCGTGTGCTGAGAAATAGAAGTGCTATCAAGGTAATGCGGGCATTTGAAGACATTAAAAGGAAGAACCCTCAAAAAAGTCATGCGATCAGCATGGCTGATGGCGGTTTCTACATAACGCTCCCCAGTAACTCGTCAAGACATGTCTATCCAAACGATTCAAGTTTGATTTAGTGCAAAGTTGTGTGCAAAGTTGGAACAGATATTAGACATTACTCTTAAATTAGGCTTAAAATGGGCTTAAAATGCGATTGCTGGTACGCCCCATGCCCTGCAGATATTCTGACAGGGTTTAACACCTTATACATCTACACAGATATAATTGATTATCAAAGAGTTGGGGACAGCCATGTCCCACTGTTGAGAACTGTAAATATTACAGGGAAAAAAAACGAAGTTGTCACAGTGACGTACGACAAGCCACACTACGTACCTCTTAGCAAGAGTCAGTTTGATGAGATCTGTATTGAAGTAAAATTTGATCAGAATCAGTTGGTTTCATTCGTAGTGGGAAAGGTGATTGCAAAATTACACTTCATACCAGTCAAACAGTCTTTTAGACTATAACATGCAGCCTCAGAAACTCTATGATGATCCTCAAAGGTATGTTGAATACTATACAAGCGCAGGTCAGTAACAGTTTACCGGGTTATCATGATAGCGCAGCAATGTATGGTGCCGGTCTAGGGGGGCTTTTCCACGGGCTTTTCTGGATGGCTATACCTTTGTTGAAGCGTGGTTTCTCAATCGCAAAACCAAATTTGAAAAATGCAGCGAGGAATATAGTAGGGGAGGTCATCAGAAACATCATGGCTCGTCAAACAAAACAGCAGGATGGATCTGGATTGATGGATATGACTCGAGGGGTTAGAAAGAGACAGCCTGGTAGGAGGAGCCTACCAAAGAGTAAAAAACGCAAGATTGTGACAAAAACAAGAGCCGCTGTTAAAAGAAAACATACCACTCGGAGGACACTCAAAGGCAACAACGCAAGACTGATAATTTTTTTTTTTAAAGATGGCACTCTTACACCGTATGTCTGGTGAATGTATGAAAACCAAGTTGGATTTATTCACAGTCCCTTTCACACAGGCATCTATTGAGAAAAATAAATATGTTGAAATACCAACCCTATCAGCAATATCAGACGCAGCCCCTCTGGAGTTTTTTATTGCTGGAATTGGTGATCTGAACAATACTTTGCGGTACCTACGTGTAAAAGTCACTAAACTGAACGGAACTAATATTGATGCCGGAGCACATGTTGGGGTTATCAACTACCCGATAGCCACCCTATTTTCACAAGTGGACGTCTCCTTAGGTGATCGTTTAATTAGTCAGAGTAGCAACACATACCCCTACAGAGCTGTTATAGACAGCATTCTGAATTACGGAAGTGATACTTTAAAGACAATTTTCAGCCGGTTTATTTTTCAAGGACACCGCAGGCCACATGGATGTTACGGACCCTGCAGGAGATAACAAAGGACTTCTGAAAAGGGCTGCCTATTCAGCGAGTAGTACAACATTCGAAATGATCAGCCCTGTTCATAGCGTTATCTTCTTTCAAGAGAAACTCATGTTAAACGGTGTGTACATAAAGGTTAGGATGGTATACTGTAAAGATGAGTTCTGTCTCATGGGGGTAGGGGATGTGCATTATCGTCTGCACATAGTTTCAGCATCACTCTTTGACAAGAAAGTGACTATATCACCAGCCGTAAAACTTGGACATGCTCAAGCGCTACTTTCAACCAATGCAAAGTACCCGATTGAAAGGGTGTGTATGACGACTTTTAGATTACCTGCAGGGAGTCATGTTTGTAACCAGGAAAACCTATTTTTAGGACCCCTACCAAAATGCACTGTCGCTGGATTGGTGGACAATGACAGTTTTACAGGAAGTTATGCAAAAAATCCATTTAATTTCAAACATTATAATTAAGAGTTTATGGCTATGTATGTGGATGGTCAACAATTTCCTAGCAAAGCATTCCAACCAGATTACACATCAGGATCAGCAGTGTGTGAATTTTACCAATTGGCCCTAGTTTCAGGAAGGAATTAGGTGCCGGGGGTGTGGCTAGAAAATCCAGTGTGTCGCCAGGCGTTTGTTTACACAAATTGATTTTATGCCGTACAAGCTCATTTGGAATAGTTGTAAAAGGCATGTTGAGACATGCCATGGCCTCTAAGAACTCCCCTCACCCCAAAGGCCTTCTAGCGTCAGCAATTTTGTTGGTTGCTGTCACACTTTTAACCAGATCCAACAGGTGCGAACCCTTGATTATCTCTCCTTTGAAAATGAATTCACCGTTTGAAGTCCATGAAGTCAAATCTTTAGACCTGAGCATTCTATTTAGAACATATTCAACATTCTTCTTACTCCTCACAGGCACATTTTCCAAAATTTCATCAACAAGGTTAACATTTGAATCAGCAGTTTGATTAGTCTCAGTCATGTTTACTACATCAGCCCCAGTCTCAGACCCTGGTAGACTTAAAGTCAGTGTATTTGTTTCAAGCTCATCCATATCAGTCTTCATCAGTATATTGCGTATCGATGAGTCCAAATCATTTTCAACAGATTGTCTTACATCGGTGCTAGTCGTTTTGGATTCTCACAGTTTTTGTAACTAATGTTGCGGCACCAGAAACATTTTCTGAGCATGATCCATGTTGTTTAACCGTGTCTCGATGCAATTAGACTGGATTGGAATGGAACACCTACGCTTAGTTACGGTCGTAGAAAACCTCCAGATTGGTTGATGGTTTTTCTTTTCTTTGCGACTGAAGTGTTCTTTCTTGACATGTATATAATGTTGGAGTTCTCCCTCTTCACTTGACGCAGCGACGATTCTGTCAAAGGTATATTACCGCACATTAGATTAAGAGCAATTTCACAGAGTGATTAGAATGAGGTCTGTGGAAGCAGTTTCTAAAATAACTTTTTGTTGATTCGGCGGTGCCTTAAATAGCATCTTCAAAAGTGGTAGATTTCTACGAATGCGTTTAGACATGATCAAACTTTCTTAGGAATGTACACAACAGGCCAATCCCCAGAAAACAATCATGTTCTCAGACGGTAGTCTTCTGGTGTTGTAGCCTTAATGTTTATAAGTAAATAACCAAAGGGCGGGTGTGTTGCATCTTTAAAACTCTCCATGAAGAACCAAGAAAGGTCAGGGTATATTTGTCTTCCTAAAATACTAATCTGCTGATTGTCGCGTGGGTTTTTTTAACAAGATGAGATAATTTGTGTTCAAGTTAATAGTTCTACTAGATTTGCCTTTAATAAACAAGTTTTGGAAAAGGTAGATGGCACTCAGGTTACGATGGTGTGAATAGTGTGAAAACTCTCTCCATCTCCAAACTCTCTGATGCACTTTTCATTAAATCGTCAATAATTAAAAGGTTGTTTTTCTGAATCGGTAAAAGATTATCATCACATAACGATGCTGGTAAACCCTCTATAAAAGTAATTTCTCTCAACTTCAACATTTCATCATACAACGGTTGCCAACACGAATAAACCCAGACCATATTCTGAATTTCTTTGGAGAAAACAACATCAGCATTATCCAACAACATCTTCACAAAATAAGTTTTACCCGAGTTACTGGGTCCACTAATGACACAGCTGAATGGGTGTTGTTGTTGTGGGCAAACCCGCTACGGTCACTATCCATCATAAAATGTGATTTAGTACCCATAAGGCCTTGTGCTGGAAAAAGCAGTACACGCTATTTCTAGCAATTGTGTCTGCATTAGCAAGGACGTGATCATCAATACCAACTTCGCCTCGTACAAAGTTATCAACCAGTCTTGTTAGCATCTCCAAATTTACAATACCAGAGTTGTAGCTGTTGAGTGTAATGCCTTTTTCTTTGAGACAGGTCAGACCTTTAACGGTTTTGTAACTGTATATGCCTTTGGGCCACCACTAACAAATTGTGCGATGCTGTCACCATCTGGTAAATCATCGGTCAAGTCACCCAAGAACGGGCCTAGAGGGGACACCCAATCTATGTGTCATGTGACAAAGATCACTGAATCAGTGTCTGTGTAGAGCACACGTCTATCCAACCTTTCCCAGAGTGAATACAATTCCAGTCTAGCATAAGCTGTTGTGAACACGACAATAAAAATATTGCCATTACGTGGTTTGATTGGTGTCTGTTTTGTGTAACGCCACTATACCATCGAAACTGTGTCTGAGATGAAAGAGAAATGACTAACTTCTATTTCACTGGAGAAAAGATAGTGGCTAAACTCCTCCGGATCTGTAATTAACATTGTGCTCATAAGGTTAGTCCGCTCACCCATCTTACCCCAAAGACTATTCATTGCCAATTAAGCCAAAGATCGCCTAGCACTGTTTACAACAATGTTTTCCTTGTCAAGCTGCACACCCTCTTTTCATGATATTCACGAATATACTGTTCTTTAGCATCATCGTCAACCACTGGTGGTGGGAAGCCGCTAGCTTCCTGCTTGTGTTTCAGGAATGTTCTTATGTAATCCGCAAAAAGATTATCTGATGTCCTGGTGAAATCCCAGAATTCAAATTTTTTCACAGTGCGATAGCCTTTCTCAATAGCCTTAACCAGCTCAGTAGAAACCCAGGTACCAGTTAAAGCTCTTTCTGAATCAGTATGTGAACAATCAGTCACCTGATTTTCAGACTCTGTACATAATCTACACAAGGGAAGGAACAGCTTACTGCCGACCCTGTGCGGTAAAACGGGGTGATAAAGGCCTTTCGGTGGACAGACCGTAGCCCTAACAATACCAAAGTACGTGTCTAGTGGTTTGAAATCTCGAAAGATTATGTCTGGGTGCCCAGTCGGATAAGTCGTTTTCTTTTTGCAGAATGGGTAATGTTATGGAAATTCTTGAACTAACGTACATTTGAGAAATGTCTGCTTTACTATTACCCGGTGTGTAACTCTGGTCTTTGTTTCTGACATGTCTGCAGTGGATCATTATGACCTCTGACCATCTGTTAATCTTCCCAAACCAATAAGGGTATCTGTCCTTTGTTCTTCAGGAATGTGGTTGACTGCCTTTTACGATGTTCCCCTACCCCCCTTGACAGTAAACACCTAGGGCAGGAAGGATAAGGTGGGGGGACAGGCCGCCCTGTGGGTGAAGCCTATATATTGTTGACATAAGACAGCTGG
This sequence comes from Esox masquinongy, assembly GCA_016801175.1. Classification (NCBI taxonomy): domain Eukaryota; kingdom Metazoa; phylum Chordata; class Actinopteri; order Esociformes; family Esocidae; genus Esox; species Esox masquinongy. The sequence continues at coordinate 23,352 of JACXGI010000830.1, forward strand.
GCAGTATCTTACCACACCCCTTTTCAATTGTAATAAGTACTTTGACAGTTATATGTTGCCTCAGAGATTCCTCAGAGGGTTAATCTGTAAGATTTTGACGCGTCTCTCTATTTGCAAATAAACTGCTAATTGTGCCAAGAGAATTTTGTCTCTGTACTTACTCCTAAAACAGTTCCTATCGATGGAATTGCCATCACAGTAAAGACTACAAACATTGCTATACTGAATAGTCTCCCCTTCTTGAGCCGTAAACTTCAAATGAATTGCGTTGGTATGACCAACGAAAAGAGCATCCCAAGGATCAAGGCGCTCCTGAGCATCAAAGGTCTTCAAGAAAACTTGGACATTTGCAGATGTGTTTTTAAGCTGATTCCATTCACACTTCCATATGTACTGAACATGTACGTTGTGTTGTTCCTTAAAAGCTTCAAGCTTTGCCAGCCATTGCTGGTGCATCAGCCCGTACAGAATCTTTGTCACTGGGTTGGTGCTTATTGAACAATGACACTTTGGGTGACCGTGCCAGAAGCAGCCAAGAAATTCATAGGCTGTACACACACCATCGCGTTCAGTGTATCCATCAACATAGTATGCCCCAATTTTCATTTCACCCTGGTTCAGGGCATGCTGTATTGATATATTCTTATCGGAGGCCAGATATTCAAGCCATTAGATTGAGCTGTTTGAGAATGTCTTCTGACAACGATTGTAGTTGTCTGAGGGAACGAATGCAATTGTGTCCTTGGTGAGGAACCTGTTGCAAAAGACTTTCATGCAGGCCGAAGCAATTGTAATTGATCGGAAGGGGTCAACACCACCACATTCCAGGAACTCAAGTCTGTAACACATACAACCCTCTCTCAAGATGACCACATCATTCACGCAGTAAGCCTTTATTTCATCTTTCATGACAAATGTGTCTGTAGAAACCGTTTTGTACTCTTGTGGAATTTCACATAGATATTGATAGATTAATAACACAAAGACACCTTATTTTGCAAAGTATAGCTGAGTCATTTAATACGTTTTAACATGCTGCATGGAGAGAGTCCGCATGCAAGGAATCTCTCCCGAATGACCTGATCCCTCCTGCTTATATAATCTATCATTGTAATCTTAACCTATGGATGTTAAGACAATTACACTACCATTGTATTACTTCCTGAGGCCCAAATAAAGGCTTTAGACAACGAGGCACCGAATCTTGCCAGACAGGGCAAGTGGTACACCACAGGAGGTAAAGGAGGTAACACACGGTCAAGATGAATATCTTTTAGGTATAAAGTGGGGAGCAGGTACAGGAAGGGAGTCACAGGGTTACATGACAATGGGGACAGTAAAAACAATGGACCTCTAACACCTTGGCTTGATTGTCGCATTATTCAAGAGAGGCTTCTATGCTAGAAATATAACATATGGAAAGGATTCTAATTGAAAGGCTAGATAAGTACAATTTCTCCCACAGTACCATTGCAAAAACATATTTTTCTTTAGCCATCATGGTATTCACACCGTAGTAATGCGGTTCCGGATGGGGGCCAACATAGCTCTCATTCTCCTTGATGTTAAACTTGTAAGGAAAGTAGCCTTTTTTCGAATCCTTAAAACCTATAGCACGTGGCAAAGCCGCCAACTTCATCGGTAGGAAACAATGACTATCAATGTATCTCTTATTGAATGTGCTGTCTGTAAAAATCATGAGCTTGCTACCATTAGCAATAAGTGCCGCGCCAATACCACTGTTAACAAGGTGTTCCATCAAGATGTAACCATCAAAACCTTTAGAGTTGTGTGCTATAAAGGTGTAGTCAGTATATTTTGGTTGCCTAAACTTTTGGAAAAAAGCAGCAACACAACTATCTCCGGCCGAACACTACGTCTCATTATCAAAGCTTATTGCACGCACAAAATTTGCAGTGTGTGCACAGGATTGGCAGTTGTCTCAAAATCATAAAATATGTAGCGCTCACTGGGGTCCTTGTGTTTAGATGTTTTTATGAAACATTGATGACTCATTTCAACAGTCAGATCCACGTTTCAATTGGGACACATGTTAGCCTTGCTCTTGAGGGGTTTATAATTGGTCATACTAACAGTGTATTGATGACCACAATCGACACAGTATTTCTTCTGGTGACACCTGCTAACCCAACGACCTGCACCTTTGTGGAACTTCAGACCTTTATGATGGCTATAACAAAAGTCGGAATAACATATTCGCTTACAGTCCGTGCACTGTTTGTGTTCCGAGGCTGGGTATGACAATCGGAATGAAGACATACACTACAACTGTGTTTACAACTGTGATCACCGCAGGTGTTAAAACCTGTATAACACCAATCACAGACATATGGCACCCCCAGAAAACCTTTCAGGCTTGTGATGCCATAGAAATATTTGTTGTGTAAGTACATAAAGACAGTTCTAGGATGTTGGTCCTTGTTGTTTTGAAAGTTAGTGAAACCCCCATCACGGGCTCTGTGAAAAACAACAATTTTACACCCTGTCATTTGTTCAAACCGGACGATATCCATGAATGTCACACAAGCATCTAAGGCTAAACCAGCATTTGTATGTAGCTCATGACCACAAGCCACGGCCTCATCATACGTGTACTGTGGGTTCAACATACCCATCAAACAAATTGAAAAGCACGTAGAATCATTATTCAACATTATTCTTTTTTTTGTGGTAATCTGATCTAGCAATAGCGTTTGAGCCTTACATCGCGTACCCACACCCTCACGGTTATTGACAATTTGCCCCACTAGCTCTAGTAATTCATCAAACAAAAGCTCTGCATTGCTCTGCATAACACTCTCGAGTTACCCGCCAAACGTGTGTTCATTATATTCATCAGCTCTCATGGTCACATGTACCGAGGAGATCAGAGATTGACCAAACAGTTCTATCTGTAGGCGGTCAGCTGGACCTTGTATAAAGTATAAAGCTCTAACAATCGAAGTATCCAAACCTTCCATAATGCATGCATAAAACACACCAAAATCATCAACTTCGCCCATATTTTGGAAATTTACAGACTCAAATTTTACAGTCGTAATTCCACATTGTCAAATTGGTTATTTGACACTCTAATATCACCACCGCCGGTCTGCGTTAAAGATCTGAAACTTTCTAAATCAACCGGGTTGTTCTAATGAGTATGCATCCGAGAGCTCAGAGGAGAGTCAACTAGATCGTCCAAAAAATGTGGGCGACTAATCTCGGCTAACAAACCTTGCATCTGTGAATTAATGTCTGTATCAATGTGCAACAATGTATTAACTTAATCATGTCGCATCTATAGATGAACATATTCAAAGTTTTGCACCTGTTGATGGGGTGACCCTGGTGCCGACATGCGGGGTCTTTTGTATTGTGAGTATTATCTATGGGGCATCGCTGTGTGCACTCGTGTTAGGTACGGTCTGTTAGATATGTTTTGAAGTTGATGGTTGTTCAGTGTCTGGTCTGTTGTTAGCACTATCTTTCACCATTTCTCTATCTTAACATGTAAATAATGATCCACTTACAGGTTAAAATATTATTCTAACACAAACATACATTTACAAACATCACAGTTTTGATGAGTTGACTGTAAAGATGTGTTACCTTCAGCTTTCGAGCATTGTGAAATGGGGTAACTACGGAACAAAAAACGCTTATGCTGTACAGCTGCAAGGTGGGGGGTCCCGTAACTGAAGCCATTATGGTGTTGTAGTAGTCTCAAACATTACCCCGCTCCACAATGTTGGTTGATATATAGAAAACAAAGATTCAGCTATATGCAGATTGTCATAATGCTAATAACATTTTAGAACACCACTGAAAATGTCTGTGAATGTTTACACTTACATAAGAATCATCAGTTCATGACGTTGCGTAAAATCACAACCGCGCAGTCCATCTGATACCGATGTTGGCTACTTGGTCTGAAATAAAAACAATGTGGGTTAACAGAAGACCAAGCGTATTCAGGTATTTAAAGCTGATGATTACAACATCGCATCATTTCATTTTATCTATTAAGGACAAACTCATACGTTTACATACACCAGCCAGCGTTTATCTTATTATTCAAAAAAACATTTAATACGCACAATATAGGTCCAAAATAAAGCATACAAAAATCTGAATTAATTTCATGCTTCAATACCCAGAAGTCTCGCACGCACACACACACACACACACACACACACACACACACACACACACACAGTCCCGATCCCCTATTTATATCTTCCACAAGAAATTCTGTACTTGTTCCACTTTTTCTCAATCGATTTGACACATTTCTCCAAACTCAGGTAACTGCTCTCGAAACAGTTAACACAGTGATCTGAACACTTTGTAATTGTCCTAAAAAGATTGTAAATTTTCCTTCATTTAATATAAGTTACAAATCACATGCATAATTTTCTCAAAACACTGTGCACAAAATTCAGAAATGTTTTCAAAGTAGTTCATACAGCCAACCAAAACTTTTTAATATATCAGGAAAAAACAATTGCAGCTTTTTTTAATGATCTTTACAAAAATCACAAAAATTTGTGTACCATTTTCCAAACACAATAAACAAAACTCTGTTATTTGTTAAATTCTCAGTTGCAAATGGTTTGTTTCCAATCAGCCCCAAATTGATATCTGATGAGTTAGTTTC
>JACXGI010000830.1:28111-114092 GCA_016801175.1 Esox masquinongy
AGCAGTTCATTTCACTTTCAAAATGCACTAAAACTACCAAATCACTTCATACATGTCTCAAATCAACTCATTCTTCCAGAACACTAGCAAAGGTTGACAGACAACAAACACACTTTGTCACCCACAAAACAATGACCTAAAAAACACTAACAACAGGTAGCATTATACAATGTTTTCTTGTGTAAAACAAGGACACATCCCTGTTTATAATTCACTGCAATATATGTTACTGGAATGAATCAGACATGATGCAGAATGCTTCAATACATTTTATGTCTTTTGTTAATTTTTATTTTTTTGCACTGAGTAATTCCAAAATACAAGAATTTGTATACACACCATCCACTGATACAGATACAACAGTAATGCTAATCTACTCGGTCTTCTCCATTTGGCCACAGGTTCTCATCCACATCACATCTTATGTCATCTAGGGCAATACACCTAGGAAAGAATCTTCTGGCATGCCTGATCCATCCCTGACAATCTTCTGCTGATATGTCCAGGCATCCAGCATTCATTGCGTCCAGGAGGGACATTTGATCATGTGGATGGTGGTCATAAACCTTCCACCTCCATGAGGAAAAGAATTCCTCTATGGGGTTGAGGAATGGAGAGTAAGGTGGGAGGAAAAGTGACACCTTTCTGGGATGGGCTGCAAACCACTCGGTGACTGCACGGGAGTGGTGAAATGCTACATTGTCCCATACAATTATAAATGTTTGCTGATTTCTTCTCTCTCCATCCCTTTCCTCACCTAGCACAACCCTTCCATAGAGATCATGCAGGAACGCAAGGAGACGTTCAGTGTTGTATGGCCCAATTAGTGGCTTGTGTAACAGCAGTCCATCAGTGGATATTGCTGCGCACATTGTGATGTTGGCACCCCTCTGGCCCGGGACATCCACTGTGGCTCTCTTCCCAATCACATTCCTTCCTCGTTGCTGTGTTTTAGCCAAGTTGAAACCCGCCTCATCCACAAAGATGAAAATGTGGGGCGTTTGCCTGCCTTCAATCTCCATGACTCTCTAAAATAAATCCACAAGGCAACATAAGCTGTTACAGTAGTAAACATTACCTAAAAAGTTGTCTTGGTGTGTGTTTGGTTTTGTTCTGTATTTTATTGTGATCTTACCTGGACATATTGGTTCCTGAGTTGCTTGACATGTTCAGAGTTCCTCTCAAACGGCACAGTGTACAACTGTTTCATCCTTACCTGATGTTTTTTCAGGACTCTAGAAATAGTTGTTATGCTTACACTGTGAATATTTGCAAAAGTAACATTGTCTGCCAAGACTCTGTCTCAAATCTCAGTGAGTTTTATGCCATTGTTTCTGATGACCATATCAACAATGGCAGTTTCCTGCACATCAGTGAACATCCTTCCTCTCCCACCTGTGTGAGGTAACCGTTGAGTCCTAAGCAGAAATGCAAAAGCAATTACACACAAGTCTATTTACTTCTGTAATGTGCAACTCAGTCAAATGCCCTTGCAGAATACAAGTTACCTGTTGGTTTGCCGGAAAACTCTAACAATAGATGCCACTGTTGAGCGTTGCAGATTTGGCTGCACTCTCTGACCAGCCTCTCTCATTGAGAGACCATGATTTACTACATGATCAATTACAGTAGCTCTGATCTCATCTGAGACTACAGCTCTTGATCTTCCTCTTATTCTTCTTCCACCACGCGTACGTATTCCTCGCCCCCTCCCAGCCACTCTTCTTCCTCTTTCAGCCACTTCTCTATTTCTGGCTGGGTCCATGTTTACATCACAATGCAAAACTACTCAGCAGTTGCCTCCTTTTGTAATGAAATTGAAAGAGTAACACCTGTGCAGATGTTCATCTACAATGAGAATCAGCTGTGGTTGGTCCCATTGTCCAATTGTTTTTATAGCATTTAATTTTAAGATTTAAAATATATTTCTTTAAAATATTACTGTAGAATTGTAGCAAATTGCTGTCTTATTCAGTTTTGTATTATGTTATTGTTTTGAACTTAAGTTTAACAGTTTTGAAAACAGTATGTAAGCATGTGCAAATTGGCCTGTAAGTACACAGAGTTTTGGCGGTTGCTGTGTCGAAGTGAGAAAAGAATTAATGTAATTTCAAAGATGTAGTCATTAAATGCATTTTCTGCCAAAGCAATGATAATTGATCCTCAGTTTAGCCCACATATACTTCTGTTGTGTTCACTGTCTGAAGAGTTTTGAAAAAGTGACCTAAGTATTGGGAAATGTGTACTAGCGACTGTAAAAAACTGTAATAATACACACAACACAAGAAGTGCAAATTTCCTAATTGTTTACACATCTGTCTTAATTAAAACAACTAGAAAAGGGGAAAAGAAAAACAGCGAAGAAGAAGAATGAGATGCAGAAAAGGAAAAGGTTTAAGAATGAAAGGTGGTAGACAGGGCAGAGGGAGAGGAGCAGTTGAGGAGGTAGAACGAGATGACAGGAAAGGAGTAGAGGGTATAGGAAGAGGAGACTGAGTAAGAAGAGTTGAGGATGTAGGAGAAGAAGCAAGAAGAGCTGAGGATGTAGGAGAAGAAGCAAGAAGAGCTGAGGATGTAGGAGAAGAAGCAAGAAGAGTTGAGGATGTTTAAGAAGAAGCAAGAAGAGTTGAGGTTGTAGGAGAAGAAGCAAGAAGATTTGAGGATGTAGGACGAGGAGAAGAGGGAGGAGTAGAGGGAGAAGACATGGGTAGATTGGAGGGCAATGGTATAGCGGAAATAGCAAGAGAAGAAAATATAAGAAGACATGGACAGAGAGGAAGGGGAGGACAAGGTTTGAGAGGAGGGAGGAGAGGTAGAAGGATAGGGTACAGACATGTTTCAAATGAAATCAGAGCCACCCTTATTAGCCATTGTCATAAATTATGGTTCAGCCCAACATAAGCAGATCCACTGTGGCTTCAATTATCCGCACATTTCAGTGGGAAAAACGGTAAGTCACTATACCATTCTACTTCTACAGTGAGAGTCTAAGTAGCCTTGTTTTACGTAGTTCTATTTGTGTACTGTAAATGTTCCTGCTTGTCCAAACTTTATTCAGAATTGAAGTTCGAGAACATTCAAGTGGACGAACAAGACTATTTTCAATTGAACAAGAGCATGCCATTGTTGACATGGTGGTCCAGAACAATCACCTCCGCCTCAAAGAAATTCAGCAAAGAATAATACAGGACGATCAACTATTCCAATATATTCATCCATGCAGTCTCCAATTGATCGTGTTCTAAGGAGAAATGCCATCCGAATGAAACAGGTATACAAAGTGCCCTGTGAGAGGAACTCCATTAGAATGAAAAAGTTGCGATTCCAAGTACGTGCAAGCCCAATTACTGCACTTTTACTGTAAACTAAATTATATTTTTCCTAGATATTATGTTTGTGTCCATATACTATTCCATATATATATCAATAGCAATCTTTTCACTTATATATAAGTGAAGCATAGTGCTGCATAAAGCATCACCCACATTTCAAGATGATGTTCCTTCCACCATATTCTCCTTTCCTGAATCCAATTAAGGTGTTCTTCGCTCGGAGGTGGAAAGTATATGATCGCAACCCTTACAACCAAGTAAGTCTTCTCCAAGCGATGGAATAGGCCTGTGAAGAAATTGAGGCACAAGTATATCAAGGATGGATCCAGCATTCACAGCATTTTTTTCCATGATGCATGACACGATGCTTGAAAATATATGCTGTGATATGGATGAAATTCTCTGGACAGATGTAATTGAGGCTGGATCAATAAAGTTAATTAATTCAGTGATTGCAGTACATTTATTCATTTATTTACTTACGTATTCATCTACATAATAATTCTTTTTTTGTGGCGAAAACTCATTGTTATACAACTGAACTCCTCATTGAACAACTTCACGGAAAACATGTATTTTCATTCATTTATTTGTGTATCTACAGCTGAATTTGTTATCAACTCAACAGACAATACACTTGTAGTTTTGATGTTAGTATTTATTTTAAATAAATGCATTGCTAGAATGAAATGCAGTGCTTCATTATGCAGTGAATGTTAACCTGTTTCACCAACATAAGAGTGTGTTTAGTTTGCTGTGTTAACTGTTTTGAGAGCAGTTATGTGAGTTTGGAGAAATGTGTCAAATTGATTGGGAAAAACTGTAAAATGGCACAAACCCATGTTACACAAGCATTGTAAAAACATGAAAGGGACCACCCACTGGTTATAGATCATCTGTTGTACAAACTTGTCGTAACATTGAGTGTCTGTGGGATTAAACATTCCAGAACCCTGGCACCCTTTTGTTGAACAGCAAATATCACACTACATATCGTAACAACTTATGCCTTGGGAATTTAACATTCCCGAACCCTGGCGCCCTATTGTTAAACATCGGACTTATCGTAACATCGAATGTCTGGTGAATTTAACATCCCCAGAACCCTGGAGCCCTATTGTTAAACATCAAAGCCACCATAAATTACATACCACAAACCCCCATACCATATTTCATCCCCCGGGCATGCATACGTCACACAGGAAGTCCCACACTGGATTATACGTCACACCGGAAGTACCACACCGGAACATACGTCACACCGGAAGTCCCACCCGGCATACGTCACACAGGAAGTCCCACCTACCAAACCGGAAGTCCAGCCTACTGTCAATCAATCATCCAAAAGTGACACAATACGTCCTATATTAACTACTCATGGCATTGTGATTAGTGATGCTTTCCAAAGGGACTAAAGAGATTTTAATTTTGAATGTTGTGCCTAATGTAGAGAAATGTGTGTAGTGTTTTGCAAAAAGTGGGGTATAGAATTGAAAACTGAGTGTAAAGCAGGAATTGTGCTTGCAATTTTGCAGATTTCGTTTGGGGGTTTGGTACATGAGTTTAAGGTTTCGGTAATTGCGTCTTGTAAAGAGTAATTTAGCAAATCTCCAGGGCAGACATAAGTATGCCATAGATATTGATCTTATACTTTAGACTATTTTGGTTTTAATGGTGACTACTTAGTGTGATGACTGTAACTATTGCTTCATGGTAATATATTTCCTTTGAAATATAGAGAAAACAAATACATTGTAATAAGCAAGTTTGTAGAGCTACCAGCTTAATGTGGTCTTTGCTTAAAAGCAATATGGGACTAAATACTAAACTTGTGACTACCTCAATATTCTTCCTTGAGGCTGTTTCAGTTTTTCACAATTGCTAAGACACATTTCTTGAAACCTTCACCTATTTTCGAAAAACTTTAAGCGCAGAACCAAATCTTCAAACTACATTCACAAAACCCTTGACTCTTCTGGCAAAATCAAAAAGGTTTCTACATCTACATAACATTATGGAGAAACTGGAATTGCTATGTCTACGTGCCTAGCCATTTACACAATCATTAGCTATATGATCATTTTCTATCCTGCATCTTGCAGCCTTTTCCCTCACCCTGTCTTTTTCAAAGCCACGGACACAGTTGTCATTTGAGAAGGAAGCTTACCTTCAGGGAACTCCTGGCCATCTCTTTATAGCTGCCCCTAGTCTGTGCTGATTGGTGAGCACGGAAGCTGAGTGGAGGGGTTGGCTCTGCCAGTTGCCCCTAGTTGCCCTGCCTGTTGCCCCTGCTGGCGTTGTCCCTGGGTGTTGTTGAAGTGTATGAATGTATGACAACAGAACATCTGTTTATCTGTACACAGGAAGTCACGTTCAGTCAAAGTGCAACAGTAATTAGCCAGTGGGCTTACAGTACTGTGTTGTGTATTCTGGGTTGCATTGTCTATAAAGTAGAGGTATGACCAGATGTTTCTTTGAGATTGAATGAGATAAGATCGAGTTTGTAAGACCGAGTATCGAGTCTGTAACATCATGAAAAATAGACTATCAAATGCTGCAAATAATAATTGAATTACTCTCTCCCTTGACGACTAGGTATGCGATCATTATTTCAACCACTATATGAAATGACTGGTTTCTAACAGTGTGCTCTCCATGATCCTGAACCACTAGTAGCTCGCTCTTAATTGGTGGGGTCAAAAGGCTGATAGAGTCAGTTCCCTTAACCTCCCCTACCCCCCAAGCATCAAGCCCCATCCTGCAGAAGCTGAGAGGAAGTTCAGAGCCTTTGTAGACTGTTGATTTCCATCTAACCCTCTCTGGATAGTGGAGAAGTTACCAACAAGAAGTTAGACACAAAATGCTGCTGAATGCAGCCCAGATCGTCAACCCCAATGAGTCTTAGTTGCAACTGATAAAGCCTGGATAAAAAGAGCAACAGATTGAGTAAGAAAAGAAGACACTAATCTTAACCTCCTGTGTCTCAGTGTGCCTTCCCAGTAGAGAGAAGAAACATGTAACAGCCAGGAAGGTTGATTTAATTCTGTTCCGTTTTATAAAAAATCTAAAATCTGTACAATAAAGACCTTTGGCACCTCTCTCTCAGCATTGTGTCTTGTGTCCTCCCAGCTGCAAAACTGTGAGTATACAGTAGCTGCATACTCATGGTGGGCAAGATGACCATGAGTTGCTGGAAAGTGGTGGTTACCTGGGACCTCCGGATCCAGATCCGGGACTTGGCGACTCTTATCCGGTACCTATTGGGACATGCACATAGTTTGAGATAAAGTTTTCTATCTGAATAAGAATAAAACATGAGAGTTTGACCAACAAATTGGTCAAAAATACATCAATGACTATGATCCGATAATGTGGATGTTATGGTGTAGTTAGCTAGGCCTATCTCTTGCATTCAAGATGACCACCTCACTGAAGAGCAGGAAAAGATCTTCAGCAACAGCTTTAGAGGTGGCTTCCCAGAGGGACAGCTTAGAGGTACCGGGGAGTGTAATCCACCATTACCAATATTTATTAATAGACTTTGCAGACTTGGGCAGTGGTTCAACGAGGTCCACAGACTGTCTTGAACGCACCTTAAATATGAGGGGGTGGTCATTGTTTGTAGAGTTTGTAGAGCTATGGTCATTGAGGAGCTGTTCACTGGCAGACAGAGCACTCCATGCTGGTCAATGGAACCGGTCCAGGGGACGCATGCTGGCCAGTTCCACAATCCCCTGTGCAGTGTCATGGTTCTTCAGCTGTTCCTTCCAGAAGAAAAAGGCAAAAATAATGCCATAATGAACTCCAGGTATTTACTATTGAATGATATGACAGACAATACTTTATAGAACATAGACATAAATCTTCCTACAGTTTTTCTCAATTGCTTACACACGTTTTCTGACAGCATGGCTCATTTTCTCTAAACTCTAAAAACAAAACCCAAAACTCCACAAATCGCTTGCAAATGCATACACTGCATTCAAAACAAAGTTGTCTTCTCAAAATAAAATTTTGTCTTTAAATGACATACACACACCATCAAATGAAAAAGACATTTCTAACAGTTTCTAACAATTGCACACTGATGTGCTCAATGGAAAACACTATGATGAGCGGAAAACACTACTATAATCTTATCAGTAGGCTTTTTGCATTTTTAGTGTTACTCTGTATCGTGTACAGTAGCCTGTTGTAAACTGTGATGTTTTCATACTCAAATATAAAACACACAAATACAAGAATATAATGTTTTTTTATTCTGAAATACTGTATCCCAGCAAACACAGTTAGATTTGTAAAGTGGTCTTCAAACAGAACAAACAATAGAAAAAATTAAATAAGCTTTAATATACTGTAAAGAAAATGACAATTAGGATGCATCCTGCGTTTGGAATCCATTGTTCTCCAACACAGGATAGCACACCTTTGGTAAGCAGAGCTGGCCAAGAAGAGTGAATGTCTCTCACTGAATGAGTGAGTGAGCGACTGACTGACTGGCTACCCCTTGTTACAGTTTTTTTCAATTGCTTACACACTAAAATTAAAACTTTCCCACAATTAGCAAAACCTTACACTCAAGGAGCAAAACACCGGCATAGATTTACTCAACTGTAAGCACATTGTCAGCTTCACACTTTTTGCAAAACATTACACACAGTGATTTGCAAAACACTGAACACACTTGTAGGCATTTGACACAGAAATTTATCATGATGTCATTTCCTTGCAATTTCAAAGCAAAGGCTGTCAAATGAACACACCCATGAACCAATTCGTTAAACACAGCCACCAGGTGTGCACACACATTGGTGCTTAATTGTAGACACACCAATCAGGTTTAAGCACTATAAAAAGGCAACAGATAAGTTCACCTGTCTTCAAAAAAAAATGGACGGTGTCAGAGGAAGAGTGCGGATGAGAGGGGTAATCCAGAGAGAACAAGGTGGAAGAAGAGGCCAAGGTAGAGGAAGAGGATGAGGACGAGGGAGAGGGAGAGGAAGACCTGGAGGAGGGGTAGGACATGCACAAAGAAGACAACCAAATCTGTGTAACGAAATTCGTGCTACAATTGTGGACCATGTGATAAACCACGGACTAACCCTGAGGGAGGCTGGACTGAGAGTACAGCCTAACCTAAGCAGGTACACGGTGGCATCAATTGTTCGGACATTTCGTCAAGAGCACAGGTGAGAAACTTATCTTCTGTCAACAGAAAATCCATAGCTTACTGCATGTTCTATATCAACAGTTTTGGTATCTATTCCTGTATCATTTTACAGTAAGCTACATGTATTTTGTTTGGCCAACATAGGATTGAATGTCGAGAACACCAAGGAGGGAAGGGCCCCATATTCACACAGGAGCAAGAGAGAGAGATCATAAACCTCGTTTCGGCCAATAATGCAATCAGACTTAGAGAAATTCAAGCCCATATTGTCAATGATCACCCAAGTTTCAATAATCTCCAACAGGTCTCTCTGTCAACAATAGCCTGTATCCTTAAAAAACATCAAGTTCTGATGAAACAACTGTATAAAGTGCCACTTGAAAGAAATTCAGACAAGGTGAAAGTCCTGCGGCGTGAATATGTGGTGGTACGTTATGTTCACTGACTGTAGTATTGTGTACTGCACACAACCTTTTTACTGTACATGTTATTTTACTGTATAGCAGACCTACAGTAAATTGATCTACACAATGTGATCTTTTGCTGGATTTCAGAGAGTTTCGCAAATGGATGCGGAGGAAGTCCCGCATGAGTTTATATACATTGATGAGGCTGGATTTAACCTGACCACAGTGAGAAGAGGGGGAAGAAACATCATTGGCCACAGGGCTATTGTCAATGTACCAGGGCAACGTGGGGGTAACATTACCATTTGTGCTGCCATTACACAGAATGGGGTCCTCCACCGCCATGCCAACTTGGGTCCTTACAACACTGACCTCATTCTTACATTTTTAGACAGATTACACAATATTATCACAGTAGCAAACCAAAGGGACCAGATGCAATACATTGTCGTCTGAGACAATATAGCTTTCCATCGTTCTGCTCTGGTCCAAAACTGGTTTCATCAACACCCACAATTTACAGTTCAATACCTTCCACCATACTCCCCCTTCCTAAACCCCATCGAGGAGTTCTTCTCAGCATGGTGGTGGAAGGTTTATGATCTCCGGCCCTATGTCCAGATGGCCCTCATTCAAGCTATGGAGGAAGCATGTAATCAAATTGAAGCAGCATCCATACAAGGGTGGATTTGTCACTCCAAAAGATTATTGCCTTGCAAATGAAAATATAGCCTGTGATGTTGACGAGGCCCTGTGGCCAGATCCAGCTAGGTGGAGAGTTGTTTAGGTTTTTTTTTTTTTATTCGGTACTGAACTGGATATGTAATTTATGTTACAGTATTACTGAAAGCTTACAGTACAATGGTACATCCAGAAATACTGTATGAAAACTGGAAAATGTTTTGTTATGAATGTTTTGTTGAAATGTTCAGTATTGACTGACTTGAGTACATGACAATAAATAAATATTTTCATTAGTCTACACAATTGGTGTCATGTGGTGTTGGTGAATTTATTTTTACACTTTCTCTGTGTAAATGCTAAAAGTGTTTTAGGTTGAGCACAGGAGTGTTTGACTGATTCAAACACAATCAGACCATATGATGGTCGGGTTTATGTTATGACAACAAAATAAGGTTTTTATAAGACATTGTATAGTTTTGATAAGTGTTCCATTTTGCAAATGATCTGAGGTATTGTGCTTTTTTGGTGTAGTGTTGTGCTAATTGTGTGAAGGGGTTTGAAAAACCGGGACCTGTTTTCAAAATCGTGCTTAAGCAATTGAGAAACTGTAAATATCATAGTGGTTAGAGATGTGGACTGCCATGTGGGTGACTGGTGTTCGATCCTTGCCATGGACAGAATAAAGTATGCATTAGGATTTGCTTAGGATAGACAAAAACTTTGCTGGCTAAAAGCTTCAGTAGCTACGTTATATTAAGCCAAAAATAAAACTGGTTACGGTTATATTGTGACTATTTCTGATGGATTTTTTAAGTACGTATCCATGCATGCCTTTTGGGGTAATATAGACCACAACCACTTGTACAGTAAAAGAGGAAGGGTTTCCACGATTCTGTCGTCTTCTGACTTGTCGAAAAAGTCAGTTATCGTCAACTATATTGATAGTTATTGTAGCAATGTCATTCACGAATGAAAGAAAAACGTTGTTGTGCCAAGAAATGAAATGGCTCTGGCAGTGTAAAGTTCATCTTCAGTCTTGCTAGCAATCGCTCAATTGTTATGACTATTCCAAGTAGTAAGTAGATACTAGTAGGCCTATTACTGGCAAATAAAATCCACACTGTTCATAGATGCTATTTGTGGTGGAAGTAAACTTAATAAGAAACATTAGTCAGTTTAACACAATGATTGATGGTGTCTAGCTAAATATTCAAACTTGGCATGATGTTAATGCATGACAAAATTATCTAATGTCGAGACGCAATTTTCTGACGACATAGTATGTCCCAATCGGTCCCAATACTGGCATACTAGCTTACTATACAGAAAGCAGTGCGTACTTCACCATCATCTGCGAAGTACGTACTTGTAGTACATAGTATGTAGTATGTGATTTGAGATTCAGCCAATGCTTTCGATTTCCTCGTAGTTCACATAGCGTAGTGGTCAGATATTCAACTGTTATTGTATGGACGACCATCTACAGTAACCTTTGTACAAGAGCACACTTTAGTTCCATTAATAAACATTCTGTTGCCCACGTTATTTCAGCAAAAATGTAATGGCTGGGATAAAAGTTGCATTTGGAGACTATACAGAGATGGACTGACTGCCAGCAAACCCTGTGGTCTTGTGTGAACATCCCTGACCTTTGATATTTTGACCCCAGTTCAATTCCCTTCTCATACGTTCTAATTTTTGTGTCAGAAATATTTATCCACTCTGTACTTTTCAGCCATCGCACAACAATATATCCATTCTGTAATACCATGAATCTCATATATTTAAGAGAATAATTGAATTATGTGACCCTTTTATACTTTTATTGTTTTCTAAAGAAACGAACCAGCCATGGAGTGATTGGAATCATTGTTTTCGTTATAGGTAGACTGTATAGCTATTAGCTAGCCATCTACAGTAATCTTTGTACAAAAGTACACTTTAGTAGTGATGTGCGAACCATGAACGATTCATTCTTTTCAAACAAATCTTTTCAGTGAACTGGGTGTACTGAATCACTGCTCTAGAAGATTCGTCCAATCAGTAAATCACTTTTGCGCAAGAGAATCACGGAGCTTTAGGCCGCTGTGAAGTCAGAATGCAAACTCTTTCATCGCCAATGCTTAACACTTGCCACATGTCACAATCCGCTGAATAACTATAATTTAAAAAAGAATTGTGGAAGCCAATATGTTAGCCTCATCTTAGAGGTATTTTTCAGATCTGAAATGTAGCCTGAACTTCCTATTTGAATCACCCACGGAATCTGACAATTAACATTTACATCTCACATGCTTTTGCTATAGTTCGTCGGGTCAAATAGCTACATGGTTTAGCCTATGTTTCATTTTTAGAAAGTTGTCTCTAATTTAAAACGCAGAGAAGTGGTCTGTTGTAAGGACGCGCTATGCATCTTTCTCCAAAATGCGCTATCTTATCTTCCACTAAATTGTGCGCTTTAATTTATTTGTTAAATACAGTTGGCTGCTTAAGCACATCCGTTGAATGGCCTGTGCACAAATGTAGGTCTATAACCGTGCATGTGGGATCTCTTACAGTAGTTTAGAATAACTATAAACTGCACTCCAGATCCGCGGAGCTACTGAAATTTTAGCTGTCACCTCTCACACAGTTAGCCGCATTGGACATCATGCGATTGCGAATAATATCTTTGAAATGTATTTACAACAGTCTTAACCACCAAGCCTCGTAATATAAAAGCATTTGATCGCATACCTCCATTGAAATATTTTTAAAATAGGCTACCTGAACGGCGGAATATAGGCATTTTTATGCAAGTTTAGTACATTTATCTTTATTCAAAATACAGTTCAGCTATCAAAATTGTATTTCAGCTTTTATTTCGAAATATATTTGAAAATGTATATTGTTAGCTTCTGTCCACTTTTGATCCATAAACAGAGTCTTTTAACAAACAAGTCAGGGGAGAATCTTTAATGAGCATGAGTCCAAAATGTTGATCTTCCATAGTTCTTACATGTTCTCCAATGATTACAAAGTTAACACAGTCTTTTATGCCAGGACACTTAGGAGGTGGTCAGTGTTCATAGCCAACCATTACACAGAGTATTATAAGAAAGATTTATCCTACAAAATACCCTTGTATGATGTATTCCAACCTATGACCCAAGGGTCTATTCAGATAGTCCTATGACAGTAACATACACAGTTCCTAGCAGGTAGTATGGACAGGGTGTTTGGGACCCATCAGTAATGGGGCATCACTACTTTTCCTACCTAGTGTCCTTCGTATAGAGGTAATTAGTACTCTCATACATTGTGTCAAGCTTAATTCAATTACTTTTCATGCCCAATATGTCAATATATACATTTCAGTTTTGTCCAAATGTTTCACCGTCAAAAATGCTCTGATTACAATATGTATTTTGTATAGAAAATACATTACAAAATGTATTTTGAAGCTCATATTAAAATGCATTTTTCAGATCCTGTGAAAGTAAAAAGATGAAATGTAATTACCAGCATATAGATTATATCACATTTAGGTGCTGAAACACATTTTATAGATATACATTACCAAAATACATTTCATCTTATGGTCACAAATATATTCTATAAACGTACTATAGCAAACTTGCTAAGACCACTACTTGCCCCTCCAAACAAAATAAACTTGTTTGGGGTAGTGGTTAGTGCACCTGACTTTGAAACAATAGGTCGCAGGTTTGAAACACAGCCTGCCCAATGCTACAGTATATTTAAAAATGCATTTTATAAATGTATTAAATACATTTTATATAAATATATTTAAGCGGCCAATTTTGAACATTTTGACATATATTTACCAAATGTATTCAGGAATATATTTTCCAAATGTATTCAAAAATATATTTACAATACATTTATTTTCCATATGGGAACCTCAAACCACACATGCTGTGAGCAATGAACGCTCAAATAACCTGTCTTTAACCAACAGCAAAGCATAGCCGTTTTGAATGATGTTTATTAGCTACTTTCAGGGTATTTTCTTCTTATGATATACTTTCGGATATAGTCGGTATTTTATCACATTGATCCAAGACCCATGGCAATCGAGCTTGATCCGACTTGGGATCCCGCAGTCAAGTACACAATGTTGTATCCGACCAAGTCGGATAACGGATCGGAACGGATAACAGAACGGAGCTCACATAATTGGATTTCGTATGTATCTGTGAAGACCTCCATCTCTTCAGTTTTAAGATGTATGGCACATAGGCCGAGCTATCATTAAGTTGTTGAACATTTTTAAATGGCAATCATTTAAGCATCCATAACTACAACTTTAGCCAATTCTGAAACCAGTGGTGTTCCTGTAGTAGGAATCAGAGTGCCTCCGACTTTACAGGAAACAAGTATGAATCGTTAGGATATGATAGCGCTGGCTTTTCATTGCAGCCTATGACGTGCATGCTCCTTAACTATAGAAACCAAACATGCACAGCTAAATTCAAAATGATGCCATTTCCACCCTGTTTGTCTTACAGTGCTCATTTTTTTGTACCTGCCTCATTTCTCATGATGAACAAAAAAGCTGCAAGAACCCAAAGTCCACCATAATGGATTTTTCTGTACAATTAAAATGTGTCCAAAACTACTAAAATCTAATTCTAATGAACTGTAATTCCAATTGACTTGTCCTTTGGCATACAGGTGTCTTATACATGCCTCCCTTAAATCTTTACAGGAATAAGAGATAACAAAATGGCTGACTACTGTACAATATATGTATGCACAATGTGCATGTGTGCAATATTTTATTGGAACAATAACATATGCACTTCATATTCATTGTGCACCCCCATAAGACCATGTGCATTTGTTGGTTGATATCTCAAAAGACGACAAAATGGCAGCTGACAGAATTCTGTCCATTTTCAACACAAGCTAATGCTAATAAATGCTTTCAAAAATATTTTTCTCCTGAACCGTACATCGGATTTACTTAATATTTCCAGACTCTAGGCTATACTTCTGAAGAGGGCTGACAATGAACATAGTTGCTATATCAAAAATCAACGGAACTATGATTTCACAAAGTTAGCCCTTTATGCTAACTCTAATGACCACTAGCGTTAATTAACTATTAGGCTATATCTTTTGAACCGTTCGAGCTACAGACCGGAAACCAACTTTGTTTCACCAGTTTAGCTATCCTCACTTCAAATTAGGAAACGTTTATCAATATTTCCGTATGTTAATTAGTGTAATTAGCGTTAATTAACTACTAGGCTGTAGCTTTTTAACCGTTCGAGCTACAGACACAAAACCAACTTTGTTTTACACATTTAGACTATCCCCAGTTCATATGATGAAACGTTTATCGATTTTACGTATGCTAGTTAGCGTAAATAGCGTTGATTATCTATTAGGCAGTATCTTTTGAACCGTTCGTGACACAGACACGAAACCAAATGTTTCACACATTTAAGCTATCCCCACTGCAAATTTTACGTATGCTAATTAGCGTAATTAGCGTTAATTGACTATTAGGCTGTATATTTTGAACCATTTGAACTACAGACATGAGACCTGTCATTGGTAATACTTATGAACTTTAACGATGCCAGGTATGCTAATTTAAGTAATTACCCTCATCAATAGTACATTTTGAACCTTAAAAAATACAGACTCCAAACCTTTCGATAGGGAAACACTATTTTGAACCATAAATACTTTTTTAAACAGCTATTAGATTAGACTAAACTTTATTGTCAATGAACAGTACAAGTACAGTACAACAAAATGCAGTTTGCATCTAACCAGAAGTGCAAATAGAGGAGGGCAGGAAAAGTATTAAGTGTATGTATGTACAAGTGGAATGTACGGATATACAATTAATGCAAAAGCAATTCTAAATGTGGAGTGGAAAATTTACAAATTTACAGGAAATGTACAAGTATAAAGTATAATGTATGTACAAGTGGGGCAAATAGTTGTGTGGGTACAAGTGGCAATTCTCACTGGCATTCTGATTTTGCAATTGAGGCAAATTAAAGGACTAATGTAGCTAGCAAGCACACCACATTTTCTTCAGGAAATGTACTGTTAGTTTTGTCTTACCTTTTTATATTGCTTGTTTGCCAACATCTTACTTTTGTTTAATTACTTACTTCACCATTTGTGGGTTACTCTGCAGATGCCTTGTTTATTCCTCCTGTTGTTTATTTTTTTTGCCCTTAGTTTTTGCACTGACTCAATTTCTCTACTCCATTTCGCTCCTAACACTTTTCCCTTTTTGTTTTTTGAACTACTTCCCTATGGTGTGTACTATATTTTTATTCCTATTGTTTTTATTTTGTTACTTCCATAGATTTTTAGTCTTTTTTTATACAGTTTATACTTTTGTTTATTTTTTTTGCCCTTTCTTAGTTTTGGCACTTACTTCTCAATTCCAATTTGCTTCTTAATAAAATATCTGCTTCCCTCTATGCTCATTGTCCTTTGCCTCATACAGTTGATATAAAAAGTCTACACACCCTTGTGAAAATGCCAAGTTTTTGTGATGTAAAAGAATGAGACAAAGATAAATCATGTCAGAACTTTTTCCACTTTTAATGTGACCTATAATGTGAACAATTCAATTGAAAAACAAACTGAAATCTTCGAGGGGGAAAAATGAAAAATAAAAACCTTACAATAACCTAGTTGCATAAGTGTGCACCCTCTTATAAGTGGGGATGTGGTTGTGTTCAGAATTAACCAATCACATTCAAACTCATGTTAAATAGAAGTCACTACACACCTGTCATCATTTAAAGTGACTCTGATTAATCATAAATAAAGTACAGCTGTTCTAGTAGGATTTTCCTGACATTTTCTTAGTTGGATCTCAGAGCAAAAGCCATGGTCTGCAGAGAGCTTCCAAAGCATCAGAGGGATCTCATTGTTGAAAGATATCAGTCAGGAGAAGGGTACAAAAGAATTTCCAAAGCATTAGATATACCATGGAACACAGTGAAGACAGTCATCATCAAGTGGGGAAAATATGTCACAACAGAGACATTACCAAGAACTGGACGTCCCTCCAAATTTGATGAAAAGATGAGAAGAAAACTGGTCAGGGAGGCTTCCAAGAGGCCTACATCAACATGAAAGGAACTGCATGAATTTCTGGCAAGTACTGGCTGTGTGCTACATGTGACAACAATCTCCCATATTCTTCATATGAATGGGCTATGGGGTAGGGTGGCAAGATGGAAGCCTTTTCTTACAAACATCCAAGCCCAGCTGAAGTTTGCAAAAACAAACATCACATCCCCCAAAAGCACGTGGGAAAATGTGTTATGGTCTGATGAAACCAAGGTTGAACATTTTGGCCATAATTCCAAAACGTATGTTTGGTGCAAAAACAACACTGCACATCACCCAAAGAACACCATACCCACAGTGAAGCATGGTGGTGACAGCATCATGCTTTGGGGCTGTTTTTCTTCAGCTGGAACTGGCGCCTTAGTCAGGGTGGAGGGAATTATGAACAGTTCCAAATACCAGGCAATTTTGGCACAAAACCTTCAGGCGTCCGTTAGAAAGCTTAAGATGAAGAGGAAGTTCACCTTTCAGCACGACAACGACCCAAAGCACACATCCAAATGCACAAAAGCATGGCTTCACCAGAAGATTAATGTTTTGGAATGGCCCAGCCAGAACCCAGACCTGAATCCAATTGAACATCTGTGGGGTGATCTGATGAGGGCTGTGCACAGGAGATGTCCTCGCAATCTGACAGATTTGGAACACTTTTGCAAAGAAGAGTGAGCAAATATTGCCACGTCAAGATGTGCCATGCTAATAGACTCCTACCCAAAAAGACTGAGTGCTGTAATAAAATCAAAAGGTGCTTCAACAAAGTATTAGTTTAAGGGTATGCACACTTATGCAACCAGGTTATTGTGAGTTTTTTTTCCCCCTCAAAGATTTCAGTTTGTTTTTTCAATTGAATTGTTCATGTTATAGGTCACATTAAAGGTGGAAAAAGTTCTGACATGATTTATCTATGTCTCATTCTTTTACATCACAGGAACCTGGCATTTTAACAGGGGTGTGTAGACTTTTTATTTATCATGCAAAAAATGTATTTTATTTAAGGATAGTGATCTATGAAGCCATTTATTATTACATAGTTGTTTGGCTCCTTTTTAAATCATAATGATAACAGAAATCACCCAAATGGCCCTGATTAAAAGTTTACATACCCTTGAATGTTTTCCCTTGTTACAGACACACACGGTGACACACACTGGTGAAAATGGCAATTAAAGGTGAATTTCCCACACCTGTGGCTTTTTAAATTGCAATTAGGATCTGTGTATAAATACTAAATGAGGTTGTTAGCTCTCACGTGGATGCACTGAGCAGGCTAGATTCTGAGCCATGGGGAGCAGAAAAGAACAGTCAAAAGACCTGCGTAACAAGGTAATGGAACTTTATAAAGATGGAAAAGGATATAAAAAGATATCCAAAGCCTTGCAAATGCTATTCAGTACTGTTCAATCACTTATTAAGAAGTGGAAAATTCAGGGATCTCTTGATACCAAGCCAAGGTCAGGTAGATCAAGAAAGATTTCAGCCTGCCAGAAGAATTGTTCGGGATACCAAGAAAAGCCCACAGGTAACCTCAGGAGAAATACAGGCTTCTCTGGAAAAAGACGGTGTGTTTGTTACAAGGAGCACAATAAGTCGATACTTGAACAAAAATGAGATGCATGGTCGAGCTGCCAGAAAGAAGCCTTTACTGCAACATTGACACAAAAAAGCCTGGTTACAATATGCCCGACAACACCTTGACACACCTCACAGCTTCTGGCACACTGTAATTTGGAGTGATGAGACCAAAATAAGCGCTATGTTCTGGAGAGGGGTCAACAAGGCCTATAGTGAACAGAATACCATCCCCACTGTTAAACATGGTGGTGGCTCATTGATTTTTTGGGGGTGTGTGAGCTCTAAAGGCACAGGGAATCTTGTGAAAACTGATGACAAGATGAACGCAGCATGTTATCAGAAAATACTGGCAGACAATTTGCATTCTTCTGCACAAAAGCTGCACATTGGACGCTCTTGGACTTTCCAGCACGACAATGACTCTAAGCACAAGGCCAAGTTGACCCTCCAATGGTTACAGCAGAAAAAGGTGAAGGTTCTAGAGTGCCCATCACAGTCTCCTTGACCTTAATATCATCGAGCCACACTGCGGAGATCTCAAACGTGTGTTTCATGCAAGACAACCAAAGACTTTGCATGACCTGGAGGCATTTTGCCAAGACGAATGGGCAGCAATACCACCTGCAAGCATTCGGGGCCTCATAGACAACTATTACAAAAGACTGCATGCTGTCATTGATGCTAAACGGGGCAATACACAATATTAAGAACTAAGGGTATGCAGACTTTTGAACTGGGGTCAGTTCATTTTTTTCTTTGTTGCACAATTATAAAACATTTTTTTCTTTGTTTTATGATTGTGCCATTCTGTTATGCCCTACATTTGAATGTGAATCCTATAAGAAATAAAAGACGTGTTTTGCCTGCTCACTCATGTTTTCTTTACAAATGGTACATATATTACCACTTCTCCAAGGGTATGCAAACTTTTAAGCACAACTATATACGCACAGGCAAAGGCCATTGTGTGGTGCCTGGACACGTGGGTATACCCTAATTTGTTAACTATCAAAGCGTTTTAGAATTTTCTGTTCTCCCCTCATTCTTACATTTCAAACTGATATTTCCATTCATGTGAATTAAACTGCACAAACAATAACTTGTGTGCAATACGCATTTTCCACTGGCTAATTACATTTCGGAAATTTCACGCTTTCATAATGTGCACAATGCTGCACTTACATTTTTAATTAATAGGCCTAATTTTAGGGAATATCAACATTGTAAGCGAAACATGATGTGTCCCATTAGCCTATTTGATATGGTGATATGTTAAGCTACTATAGGTTAATGAACCAATAACTGTGATTGGACTAAAATGTGACTAAAACATAAGGGCATTTTGTTGACTAAAATGGTTAAATCATTATTTGATTGATGACGTTCGAAGCTTCGTTTAACCAAGTTTTTTTCAAACGCAGTATGCAGTACCCCAGAGTGCAGAAATGAAAAACATACTAAATCTACATGTCTAATACTGTAGCGCAACCATACTATACCAAACTGCTGTTTAAATGGTCATGGGTTCTGTTGTGGGTAATACGATTTCGTTGAATGCAAGATGTCAGCCATTCTTCCTCCACAAGTTCCTGTTTTATTGAAGTAACCCTTTTCAATGGTCTTTATTATTATTTCATCCATACCATTACTTTGAATAGATGTAAATACAATACGTCTAAATTAAACATGTCATATTACATTTTGTCCAGCAGATGTCCCTGCTGTGCACTGTGTTGGAAAGCATCGAGCAATAAAGCGTTTTTTCAAAAAACAACAATCAGTGGTTTAGAAAGCCTTGGTTTCCCATCTCTGTTGTGTAGGTCAACAAACATCTGTCTTCATTCAGCTGAAAGCTCTTTCATTTTACCAATGGTGATGGATGACAAAGGCATTTTACATGCGTGCAACCTCATATTTATACCCCAGGGAAACAGAAACAGGTGAAAGGCATCAATACAATTCCTTGAGACTGAGACCAACCATAAAGCATAACATTTCAGAAAAAACACCACTTTGTTTGGTTTTTAAAAAAAATATTCTTTAGGGGTGCCAAAACCTTTGAATCATACTAATCAATATAATGTTCTAAAATGATGTATTTTGAAATAAAAGTATACACCTCCCCCTCATGTTTGAGGCCATTCAATTGTTAACTTATTATATGTTTACTTCTTGCATTCACTTTTGCTCTATTTCATGAAGGGTGCCAATTCATCTTGAGTTGACTGTCAATGTAAATGTAAATGCACATGCAAGACAACAAATATAAATTGGATAAGGCTAAGGAAAAAAATCCTCCATGAAAAGTAATATATAAATATATTGGTTCCGCTGAAAGTGAAAACATAAAAGCATTTCTGTACTGTCCAAAAGGCAGACTAAGTGCTTCCTCCCCTTTTTTTTCTTTTACAACAGATAATTGAGACTGCGGCTAATTCATATTATTACTCAAATTGCCTCAATTTAGTTGCCATGGTTATCTTTTTAGCTTTGTGACTCAGTCAGTGCAGGATGATGCAGCCAGATAGGACCTAGAAAGAGATGGGGGGGTGGGTGTGGATGAGTAAGAGAGAGAAGGGGGGTGGTAGTGCGTTGGAGAGCGATACGCTGTAATACAGTATGACCTGGTAATAGTAAATCTGTCCACGGGCCATATTCTCAGATAGTTGCCATGGTCACAAACATTGTGAGGCAGGCACAGAAATACTGGGGCTTGGATGAGAGAAGGGAAAAATAGAGGAGAAAACACATGGAAATAGAGGGCAAAAGTGCAGAAATAGAGGATAGAATGGGGGAGAAATTGAGAATACCCAAATCTTGGAAAAAAATAAAAAAAATGATATAGCATGCAGGATGAGAGCAACTGGCTTTTAGCTTGGATGGAGGCAGGAGTCGTTTTAGACAACAGTGCCCTCTACTACTGAATAGTGGTACTTGTTTTTTGTTTTATTGTTTTATTTATTTGGGTCCCCATTAACTATGGCGTCCGACACTTAACAAAAAGGCATCAAAGGCAAATGACTTGACAATGTACATTACAAAAACTGCACTTCCTCCCTCCTCATAGTCTGCAACGAGCTGTTCACTGATGATAGGCTGATGAGAATTAATGTACATGGTAAAGATGACCGCTTTGTCATCGCAGCACATGTTTTGTAAAAAAAGATTATACATTTCTATTTATATATAGCCAGTTGTCAGCTAGTGACACAGTCAAGAAACTGTGCTGGTCAGCTTAGTGCTAATATAATATAGCAACATAGAACATTGTGCCAGATGAGATATTTCTTCATACTTCTCTTAACATCCGCTCACATGTCTCAGCCACCTGAGCCTGCCCACTCAGCCTTCTTTTCTCAAACGGTTTGAGTGTGGAAAAAAGTAGGGAAATCGTGGAAAAGTAGTGATGCGTGTTGTGCTGGGTGTTCCAATGATGGGAATCACGTGAGTAGGGAGGAAAGACAGCTTGTTCTCATGCACATGTATCATACCGGGCTCTCCTCCTTCCAACTTCTTCTCATCCCTCATCTTGCACCAAGTTATTTTTCCTCACTTATTTGATTATGCAAAGTGACAGGGAGGGGTGGTGTCTTTCTCCCCACACTCTTTACCTGTCAGCCCTCCCTTGTGGTTCTCCTCATCCAACCATCATCTATCCACCCACCCCTCCATCCATACTCCACCCACCCACCCCTCCACCCATCCACCCCTCCATCCTCCACCCACCCATCCACAACCCACCCCTCCATCCCTTCCGTTATGGAAGCACTTTCTTTCATCTCATCCTTTTTTATCATCCTTTTTTACTGTTCTTTTTTCATCCGTTTTGATATGACGCACACTCCACATGGCTATAGGGAGTTCAACCCTTTCTAGTCCAGACATAGAGCTGTGCTTTTTACTTTCTGTCTACAGTACACACGCAAACACACAACAATGCACACATAAGCCCACACAACCATACACATACACAAACAGGCGCACACACCCATAGAAACATGCACATACGCAAACATGCACAGACACACTATCTCTGTCCATGTCTTATTCACTGTCTCTCTCTGCAGAGAGATTGAATGTATCAGTACACATGCTACCCCAGGGGACTGGGTTTCTGTTTGTCCGTGTGTGAACGTGTGTGTGTGTGCGTGTTTGTGAATTGTGACATGCTGGACTGAACAGCCGGAGTTGTCACCAATATCTCAGGGTATTTCTGTCTGAAGCCTGACAGAAATACACTAACATATTCTGTCAGCTGAGAGTCCCATTGAGTACTGTGTTTGTGTGGAGTTGTTTACAAGCATGACACTCCAAATTGAGCTCAGCCTCATCTCATCCTTGTGATGTCTTTGTCTCAAAATTGTATGGACATAATTTAGAAAGGCACACATCTACTCTATACGGCCAAAAGTATGTGGACAACCCTATAAATTATTAAGTTCAGGTGTTTCCTCACAGGTGCACAAAATCCCGCAGATAGCCATGAAATCTCCAAAGAGAAATATTGGCAGTACAATCAGTACAATGGGTCATACTCAAGAGCTCAGTGACTAAACGTAGCACTGTCATAGGATGCCATCTTTGCCACAAGTGAGTTCTTGAAATTGCTGCCGTACTAGATCTGCCCCAGTCAACTGTAATTGCTATAATTGTGAAGTGGAAGCGTCTATGAGCAACAACAGCCCAGCCACTATGTGGTAGACCAAGCAAACTCACAGAGTGGGGCTGCTGAGTGCGGAAGCACATAGCGTGTAAATATCCTGCACACAAATTCCCACAGAGACTCCAAAATCTTGTGGAAAGCCTTTCAAGAAGAGTGGTGGCTATTATAGCTGCGAAGGAGGGGACAACTCCATATTACTGTCCATGGTTTTGGAATGGGATGCCCAACAAGCTCATATGGGTGTGATGGTTGGCTATCAAAATACTATTGGCCATATAGTATATATAAGGTCGCGCACTTCACAGTGCATGTCAGAGCAATAACCCAGCCATTAAGTCCAGGGACATCAGAGATAGAAATGTGTGGAATCATAAATCTGGGGAGGGTTATAAAAAAGTGCTAAAACATTGAATATTCCCAGGAGCACAATGCCTCCATAATTGTGACATGGAAGACGTTTGGAAACATCAAGAACCTTCTTAGATCTAGGTTGAAGGACTGTGAGAGCATGAAGAAAAATATTCTCTGGTGTGATGAGACCAAAATCAAACTATTAGGTGTGAATGCAAATGCTTTTGAAAACTTCTAATTACAGTATTTTTTTTAAATCTTTTGAAAACAAGGTACTGCTAGGGGTGGGAAATCATTGAGTAAGAGTACTGATGTAAAATGAAAAAGAAAAAGAGTACTTGGTTACTAGGTAGAAATGTATTTCATACATTGTAGCACTACAGAAACAAACATTAATGGACTGGGACCAAAAAAGGCCCAGGACTTTCATCCAAAAAGCCCACCTCTGCAATTCACCTCTAACCCCTCCCTCCCATGCTTACAACAGCCCCACAACTCTATCTAGCTTCCATTATGGTTAAACATGCCATAATCATAAGTGTTACTATTGCTAAAATACTAAATGTGTATTCTTCAAGTCATTCCACAGATTCTTGATGCAATGTAGGTCGGGGCTCTGTCTAGGCCACTCAAGGACATTTACCTTCTTATCATTCAGCCATTGTACGGTTGCTTTTGCAGTATGCTTTAGGTCATTTTCATGTTGAAAGGTGAAACATCTTCCCATTTTCAACTTCCTGGCAGATGGCACAGTTTCTCCTCAAGAAAATGTCAGTATTTTGCACTGTCAATTTTCCCTACTATCCTGACAAGTGCTCCAGTTCCTGCTGAAGGGAAATATCCCCACAACAGGATGCTGCCACCGCTGTGGTTTACTGTGGGCATGGTGTTCTTTGGCTGGAAAGATTTATTGGATTTTTGCCAGACATCAAAGACTTTGTGTTCAGGCCAAAAAGTTTGATTTTGGTCTCATCTGACCACAGCACCTGTAGCAACATGGCCTCAGTGTGACGGTGAGGTGACGGACAGCTCCGTCATCTCCCGCTTTTCCCGGTTTCCCATGGTTCATGAACTCACTCCGGACTCCTTCATTTGTCTTGTCTCCAATTATCACTCACACCAGGTCCCAATTAAGTCATCGGTATGTGTTTAAATGTTTCTCAACTGCTCCCCTCATTTGTCGGTCATTGTTCCTTGTCTCCGCATGTTTCGTGTATGTGGTGAGTGTTTCGTTTTCGTTTTGTTTAAGTCTTTATTTTCGTTTTAGTTTTGTTTGAGTGCTCGGTGTTCTTTTCTATTAAATTCAAAATATCAACTGCCACTCTGCCTGCCACTGGTTCCTACCCTCTCCACCACTACACCATCCGTGACACTCAGAATCTACAAATATGCTTTTTGGCAAAGCTCAAGCGAGACTTGATACTGCCTTTTTTTATTTGTTTTTTTTTCTTGTCACTCTCCCATATAGTCCAGATTTGTGGAGTCCTTATTATATTGTGGTCACATGCACACATTGACCAGTCTTTGCCATGGGTTGCAGTTATTACATTAACAGTAGTTATTACATTATTGGCTGCTAGAAGGCCTGAGGCTCCTTCACAGTTACCATTGGTTTCTTGGTAGCCTCTCTGATCAGTCTCCTCCTTGCCCGTTCATCTAGTTTGGTGGGACGCCCTGATCTATGCATGGTCTCAGTGGTGCTATACGCCTTCCATTTCTTAATATCGGTCATAACTGTGCTCCAAGGAATAGAAAAAGTATTAGAAATCTTTTTATATCCATCTTTGTGCCTTTCAACAACTTTATCTAGTAGATCTATTGAAGGAACCTTTCTGCCCAGAGTGGATTCTTTGCTTTGAATTGCACTACTAAGCAGTGGAGTCCTCTATTATTCTCAACTAATCAAAATCACTACAATTGATCACAGATGGAAGCCAATTAGCGGTAATTAGTGGCGCCATAGCGGTAGGAAATGATGCATGTTAATACTAGTGCTGCAGCACTAGTAGTAGCAGGGACGGCGGCAATGTCTAGCAAGCTGTACACAAATAGAATTTCTGTCACAACAGTACTCAAAACTAATACGCTTTTACTTCTTTTTGTTACTTCTATTGCGATACTATCCAGTCCCCATCACGTAGCTAATACTTTTCCTGTGGTGAAGCATGGTTGTAACGTTCTTGTCTCGTGTCTTGTCTAGTTGTTCATGTAGTCGGGTTGTCTATGTGTTTCTGTCATGTTTTGTGTGGCTTCCTGGTCACTAGTGTTCTCTGTAATCTTTGTTAGTTTTCCTTCAGTTCATCAAGTTCACCTGTCCCTCGTTGTCTCGTCAGTGGTCACACCTGTTAGTCCTTGTTTTGATTAGGCTGTGTATGTAAGCCCTGTGTTTGTGTCAGTGTTTCGTGAGTTATTGTATATATTCCTGCCGTCGTTGCTATCCGTGTCTATGCTCCTTTCAAGTTCTTGCCTAGTGCGCTGTCTGTTGTGTTTTCTCAGTCCCCGTGTATTCCCGTAGTCTTTCTTGTTTTTCCTGTTGTTCGGTTTGTAATGTCTTTTGTTTTCTGCAGTTTTACATGTAGTCATGGTCTTCATCCAGTCCTGTTCTGACCATGTTCGCTCTGTTAGATGTCTTGCACTCAATAAACAATCTGCATTTGGATCCTTGCCTCCCGTCTCCTCCCCTAGTCCGTTACAATGGTGGTGGGAGCATCATGCTATGGGAATGCCTCTCAGTAGCAGGGACTTTGAGAATGGTCAGGATTGAGGATAGAATGAATGGAGCAAATACAGAGGTCCTTGAAGAAAACTTAATTCTTGGCATAGTCAAAACGATCCGAATCACAACACTGGAGTAGCTTGTGACAAGTCTGTTAATTTACTTGAGTAGCCCAAGCAAAAGCCAGGACTTGAAAAATATTGTACATGTGGGGGGACCAGAAGATAACAGTTCACCAACACTCCTTATCCAGTCTGACTAGAGCTTGAGGTGATGTACAAGGAAGAATGGGAGAAACTTCCCAAATCCAGGTCGGAATATTCATGTACAATTCTTTATTTTCAATTTATCTGTACATTTAAAAAAATAACATGACTGTAGATTGATGGCACAGTATGTGCTGTATGTTAATTATTTTAATAAAAACCCTCTTTGGTCATTTGAACTCGATTTGGGTTTCCGTTTAGTATATTTCCCAAGGAGCATATTATTTGGAGATAAGGGATGTGTTTTGAGCTTATCACTTCATCTTTAATTATATGTTGGTTTTTGATAGGTCTTTTTAATATGGAAATGCCATTTTTTTAATTAAATAATGTTCCTTTTTTCATAAAACAGAAAAACGGGATGTTTGAATACCTTTCATGTTCATTTGAATGTGTTAATATATTTCCTGGTGCAGATTCTGAATCATAGCGCTGGCAGGAGCCTGCCTGCCTCTTTCTCTGCAGATAGCATTCTATGTTGATTGCGCGCACCATTCATTTAAATGCTAATTGATTCTTAGGCACAATGCTTCAGAACAGGGTCCTGCTTGTCTGGTCTCCATTAGCTGCAAAAGATTCATGCACCCGCTGAAAATGAGTGCAACACATATTGACAGAAAAACCTCTAGTGTGTGTGTTTTCTTGTTAAACATGCTGTGAATCTTTAAAAAGTGTGTAGTAATAGCCAGCGTATAATACCTAGAGAAGCATGCTTTTGGGTGAATACTGAAAAACACCAAGATGTTGAATAAATTCAGTTGATGAACACACGCAGACAAACACACACAGAGACACCACCATTACATGGTAATTTGGGAAAATAGAGCATGGACAGCTAAATGATCCATGTCATGTTGCTAGGAGACGCAAGGGCTGGATGCTACAGATAAACGCTACAATTCCACCTCTGGCTGGGAGCAGATGGAGGGAGAGGAGGTGGGGAAGGAGAGAGGACAAGATGGCTGAAAACAGAAAACAGGTGATAGAAAGAGAGGGAGAATTGGGGAGAGGCATAGGGAGGAAAGGGCCGCAATCTGGGGTTGGGTGGGGAGATGTTCTCATTCATGGCAAATCTACCCTCTACAGTTTTATTTATTTTCCACACCTTTAGAGGAAAAGCTAATTGAAAGATGCCATAGTGCTAGTTAATCCAGAGAGCATGTGGAATACCTGACCTAGGTAAAGCCAGACATGTAAATTGCACAAGCAATTAATTTGGTCATATTTATATTCAAGTGTCATCCATAAATCAGAATGTGTTCCTTATTAAAGTTTTTATGTTCATAACATGATGAAAGGATGAGGAATCAGCAGGGATTGTGTGGGCCAATAAACTTGGCCAGGATTGCAATAAATATTTTTGGAAGAACCATAAAATGTTTTATTCAACTCTACAATGAGTTTGTATTCATGTATTCCCATACTGCTGTTCACATGTTATCCACAGAGATGAACCAAAGTTGGCTAACCCTAGCAAAAGCAAAATGTTATGTACAGTACCAGTCAAGGTTTGGACACATTTATCTATTCACTTATTTCTGTTGGACAAGCTAGCAAGATTTACACTCGTGTTCGTTCTCAGCTAGACTAGTTCTTCCCCTTGTGGAATGATCCATTATTGTGGAATGATCTGATGATTATTGTGAGACACATACTGGGTCTCAACCTTTAAGTGTTTATTGGATTTACAAACCATCCTTGTTGTCTTTGCCTCCTGCTGGGCTCCCCTCCCCACTGGGATATCCTCTTCAACGCTATTTGGGGTCATTGGTTTACTTGTTAGGGTTTCAGCAGTTCACTGGTGAAACCCTATTGTGTTTGTTCTGGTTCATTATTATTATTATTATTAGGGTTTCAGCAGTTCACTGGTGAAACCCTATTGTGTTTGTTCCGGTTCATTAGGTTTTCAGCAGTTCACTGGCTAAACAGTGTGGTTAAATTTAAGTGCTCAGTCGTAGGCACGTGAAAAGAGTAGTGTTTTTAACCTGGATTTAAAAATGGATACGTTTGGGGCACGTCTTATATCCTCTGGTAGTTTATTCCAGTTGTGTACAGCATAAGTGCTAAACGCAGCTTCTCCATGTTTAGTTTGGGCTCTGGGCTCTACTAGCTGAGCTGTGTTCATGGATCTAAGAGCCTTGCTCGGTTTATATTCTTCAAACATATCAGAAATGTATTCGGGTCCTAAACCATTCAGAGATTTATAAACTAAAAACACCACTTTGAAATCTATTCTGTAACTGACTGGAAGCCAATGTAAAGATTTAAGAACTGGAGTGATGTGCTCTGTTCTCTTGGTCCTGGTTAACATTCTAGCAGCCACATTCTGAATGAGCTGCAGCTGTTTTACAGTCTTTTTCGGGAGTCCAGTTAAGAGGCCATTACAGTAGTCAACCCTACTAGAGATAAAAGCATGGATGAGCTTCTCTTGGTCTTTTTGGGACACCAAGCCTTTAATTCTGGCTATATTTTTTAGATGATAGAATGCCGTTTTGGTGACCGCTTTGATATGACTGTTAAATGTGAGGTCTGAGTCTATTAGAACACCAAGATAACGCACTTGATCCCTGGTTTTAAGGGCCCGAGAGTCCAGCTCTTTACTAATACTTGTTCTTTTATTTTTGTTGCCAAACACAATAATTTCATTTTCATTTTATCTTGGTTTAATTGTAGACAATTTTGGTTCATCCAGGTATTTATGTGCTCTATACAGTGACACAGAGAGTCTATTGAGCTGTTGTCATACGGTTCGAGAGACATCTATATTTGAGTATCATCAGCATAGCTGTGGTAGTTACAGTTGTTGTTCTGTAGAATTTGGCCCAGAGGTAGCATATAGAGATTGAACAGAAGCGGTCTGAGAACTGATCCCTGTGGAACTCCGCATGTCATAGCCAACCTATTAGATTCATGGTGACAAAGTAACTCCGGCCATCTAGATAAGATCTGAACCAATCAAGGACTGTCCCGGAGAGTCCTACCTAATTTTCCAGCCTATCTATAAGTGTTCTATGATCTACAGTGTCAAATGCTGCACTGAGATCTAATAGAACCAGAACTGTTATTTTATCAGAATCAGTATTCAGCCGCATATCATTTAAAACTTTAATCAGGGCCGTTTCAGTACTGTGGTGAGGTCGGAAACCTGACTGAAATTTGTCTAAGAGACCGCTTCAGGTCACAAAATTGCTGAGTTGATTGAAGACAACCTTCTCAATGATCTTGGCTATGAAAGGGAGATTTGATACAGGTCTATAGTTGTTCATTATAGATGCATCCAGTGTTCTCTTTTTTAATAGGGGCTTAATGGCAGCTGTTTTTAGAGACGTTGGGAAAATGCCTGATTGCAGAGAGCTATTAGGGTTATTAGGGCTATTAGAGAGCTATTAGAGCATTAGGGTTTCAGCAGTTCACTGGTTCACTTTTTGCAAGCTCACCGCGCCCACCCCTTGTGACCTAGTCTTGAAAATTGGTACATAGGTGTATCTCCTCATGATTAACATTTTTGCCACTGGGACCCATAAAGTCCACCATGATGGATTTTCTGCCATTTTCTATTTTTTGAAAAACACAAAAAAATTAACTCCTCTGGCACCAAATCTCCGATCTTCACATACTTTGAAATTTGGCATCTAGGGACCATGGTCTTCAAAAGTTATATCAGCCAGACCATTATGTTAAAAAACATGGATGCTATTGACTAATGAACATGTGAGGGGGCGTGGTTTTGCACATATATAGACACATCGCCCACAAGGATAATGGTATAATAATTCTACTTGGTACGTATGTTGACAAGGACCATACAGAAAAAATGACTGCAAGGATTTGTTTCTCAACCACACAGTGGCGCTATTGAGGGTTTTCACATTAGCAAGTTCACCATACTCACTGTTTGAGATACAGCCATGAAAAGAGGTAGATAAGTCCACCTCCTCACAAGGAACATATTTGCCATTGGGACTCATTAACTTCACTTTAATGGTTTGGCGGCCATTTTGAATTGGTGAAAAACACTAAAAAATTTACTTCTCTGGCAACAAATGTCCTATCTTCACACACTTTGATATTTGGCATCTATGGACGATGATCTTCAAAAGTTATATCAATCAGGCCAGTATGTTAAAAAATATGGCCGCCATTGACAGATGAACATGTGCAGGGGCATGGTTTTGCACATATATAGACACATCTCCTATAAGGATAATGGTATTATGATTCTACTTGGTGTGTATGTTAACAAAGATGATACGACAATAATGACTGCAAAGATTTTTTTATCAACCACATGGTTGCGCTATTGAGGTTCCCCACATTTGCAAGCTCACCACGCTCACCATGTTTGAAATAAAATCTTGAAAAGAGGTGTATGAATCCATCTCCTCTAAAGGAACATATTTGCAATTGGGATCCATTAAGTCGGGCGTAATGGTTTTTCAGCAATTCTGAATTTGTGAAAAATGCTTCAAACGCTACTTCTGTACCATCAAATGACAGACTTAAACCTTTTCACAAGTACATTACTGAATATCACTGAAGGCCCCACAGCGTGATTTCTTAATGCATATTATTTCAGTATGCACTGACAATTCCAGAATTGTATATTATGACAACATAAATTGCCACCACAGCAGCCCATAAACACCATGTTGCTTATTAGATATGGAGCAGTATTCTGATTTCAACTGGTTAAAATTATATTTTGAAAATATTTAGGGCAGTAGTACTGTTAAAGAGTATACTGAATATTTATTGAGCAACCTTCTAAGAAGTGTTATTTTCCTGAGGATCACTCCACTTTTCTCATCAATAAAATATATGCTAACCAGCAGACAGTGGTTTGCGTGTTAATAATGCCTTTATTTATGTGATTAGTCACTATTTCACTAAAGATAGTGAAAAATAATCAATTCCGATTCTTGCATATTTAGTAATGGACAAATTCGATCAGTGAAAAACACCTTTATGAAGTTGTGTTCAGCTTGTTTGGCTAATTACTGTTTACGTGCGCAGCCATTTTTGTTTTATTCCACTGAATTCTAGGACCAAATGTCTCTGCGATCTAAGATGGTTGAACAAGACGATTCACCGATCTGACCAGAAGTTCAGATCTTGATTACCTTCCTGTCTCTGAGTCTCTTGTATCTGACTTTGTTTGATAAACAATCTTTAGCAGACAAGTTGCAAATCGTGAAATACCACATGTGCGGCAGACCAGACATCATGTAATGTTAAGTTGATCAGTCTTTTTTCTTTACCGGAAGGCAAGTAAGGTAGGTAAAACGCTCTGTCATTTGCAACATCAATAAAAGCGAAATATAATGCAATTGAACAAAATAGTAAGGTAGACGATGATTGGCAATGGGGTTGTATTTTTTAACTACGTCGGAAATTTCAGAAATGATCATTAATGACACGCTAGTTAACATTTTATGTCCCTAATAATTACAAAACATTGACGACTTGATTAAGTTATTATTTGGTATACAAGAAGATATTTTTCGAAACTGCTGCTGACCAGAGGCCTTTTTTGCTGGCCTAGTGATATCAGAATCAGAAAACTATATTTTTATAATTTAATATATATTTTCATTAACGCTAGATGTATTTTACAAAGTTCGTTCCCATCAGTCTACTGACGTAATTTCATTCCTTTTCTCTCCCTCGGTTGTGCTGTTTCCAGTGCAGCTCAGATAAATCAGAGCTTTTATCCAATCTGATTTTCCACATGTGCTGTCTCCAGGTGAAAATCTATCCTGAGACCTATAGAATTTCGAGTTAATCCCATCTTCTGTTGAAGCAAATGGGGAGGAGGTTGTTGATTGTCATATTCTTCAACCAATCAGATTTTGAGTTCGCCATAATGTGACTGTTCTTTGGCATGTAGCGGTCTTCTAGCTGGCCTACGTGCGCATTTTTCAGGTGGTGTGATCGGAGAGCCAGCTACCTAACTGAGATAAAACTAGTTAGGACGTAATGTAGGAACATCTAAGATTTATTGTAACTTTCTTTAGTGAGGTTTAGATTTTTAGATATAGTGCTTTGCGTTAGATTTTTTGTTTAGATTTGTACTGAGCCCTGTTGTCTTTTCAACTCACAATGGAGGAGAAGAAATGCATTTGGTGGAGGATTTAGTGGCAAAGCCTTTTTCGAGAAAACATGGAAATTGTGAGGAAGGGTCGACCAAACCCCCAACTAGCAACCGTTCAGGGTAAGGATGTAGTAGATGCAGTGCTTTCTGTTAGATTTTTTGTTTAGATTTGTACTGCGCCCAGTTGTTTCTTAACATACAATGGAGGAGAAGAAATGGATTTGGTGGCGGATTTAATGGCAATACCTTTTTTGAGAAAAGCTGGAAATTACGAGGAACCAACCCCCAATCTAGCAGCAGGATTTGTGTGGCACTTTCAATCGACGAAAAGTACACCTGGCTTACAGCGTCGAAGGAACATCGTTTTTGTGAGTACGTTCTTGTTTCTTTGGTACCTGTAATGTCATTGATTTGGGCTTTGCGGTGTATATTTGTGTTGCTGCGTCCTGTCATGCATAATGGTACTGTACATCTTTGATGGTTTCATTCGCCATGGATTCATGTTTCTGTAATTACTAGTGTTGTCAGCCTCTTGTTAAATCAATGCCCATTAAAAACAATGGGCGGAGCTCAGAGTTCTAAAGAAAAAAAGTTTTTGGGGATTTGCATTTGATGACAGTGAATGGCGCAGCCCGGTCATATCTTATTTTAAAGGGGAGGTCCTGCTGGTTAAAATGGTGTCCGACATTTATAAATCTGAAAATATACATTTTGAGATATTTGCCTCTGAAGACCGGCATCTCTCTCCCAGCCATAGGAAACCAATGGGTGGAGCTTAGAGTTCCATAGGGGAAACGTTTTCGTGACTAGTGTGTTATGGCAGCAAAGCCCGCTGACCTGTCTTGTCTTATTTAAAAGGGGAGGTCATCCTGATTAAAATGGTGCCCAACTTAAAAAACCAGAAAATATATATTTGAGAGATCTGAATGCTATACAGTGTCGTCCGCTTGTATAGCATTTTTCCATAGGGAAACATAGGCGGGTTCAGCATTCGGAAAGTAATGTGTATTTCTGAAATGGTGAAGGCTAATGTTAGACGTCATAGGACAATTCTGATTAGCAGTTTAGTAAGGATGTCCGTAAACTTAGTGAAATTGTAGAAAACGTTTTCAAAATGAAAGGTACTATATACTTCCAAGAGATGGCACCATAAGGACGACGAACGAAAATCCTCAGGTTTTTTCCTATCCGATTAGAGAAAAACCTGTGCAGATGAGGATCAATTTATGAGGCAATTTTTATAACGTGTCATGTTTTCTGTTGGTGTATTAAAAATAGAGACCCTTGTGAGGGTGGGCAGCCGCGAAAAGGGAGCATAAGAACAACACTGCTGCGTAGCATTTTCGCTCAGTTCCACATAACCACTCCACCCTCAAATATTCCCGCCGGCGCGCTCTTTTCTGTACCTTTCAATATTAGTCTACGAATGAGTTTTTCAGTGAAAAGTGCGTTGCACCACCCCTGTCCCGCGCCCCTCTTTACATTTTTCCCACGGTTGAGAGGAAAGTCTATGCAAAATAATATGGAGAGGTTTTTGCTTAACTAGCCTTAAGCGGCCAACGGTAGTAGTAGTAGCTGATTTGCCAATTTCTCATGCCAAAATATTTGCCGTTAACAACAAGCAGCCCTGCAGAGTTATTCATTTAAATATAATACTTTTCTATAGCTAAAAGACGTTTCAGAATGTCGATATTCTTGCTAAAATTGCGCCCTAATCCCCTCCCTAAAAGCAACATTAAGCAATACCACCATCACAACAGGTGCATCACACCCAGTCAGTATATATAATTGCTAATACATCTTAATGTTAAATGCCATTAAATGTTGTATCGCTGTGTAGCGGATTGCCATTATTATCGTATTACTGTGTGGCCTATTGAGCTCACTTGCTCCTCTCAATCGCCATTGGTGGGTATTACATATGAAGGTAAAACAGCGACATAGGTTTTTTTAGTTGTAAAAGTGATTGCATACTTGTAAAT
Organism: Esox masquinongy; assembly: GCA_016801175.1. Taxonomy (NCBI): domain Eukaryota; kingdom Metazoa; phylum Chordata; class Actinopteri; order Esociformes; family Esocidae; genus Esox; species Esox masquinongy. Next base: position 62,462 of record JACXGI010000830.1, read on the forward strand.
AAATATTTGCAAACTTGGAATTACTTTTGCAATTGCAAAAACCAGAGGCGTCGCTAGGATCACAATACTTTCAAGTCGTAGCCCACCCCCCGCCCTGCCAGGGACAGAGAGTACAGGGTTTTGAATATACACGCGGAAAATTTCGATGTGCACGCTAGCGGCCTACACGTCTACATTGTCATCATGCGCGATCAGAATTATAGATGAATAGATCAGGGGATATAATTTTTTTAATATAATTTTTTTTTGACAATTAGAAATCCGGGGCTATTCATAAAATACCTGGGGCTATAGACCCGGACGCCCAGGCCTAACGATGCCACTGGTAAAAACGTTTTGCAGACTTATACAAATATTTGCAAACGTATAATTACTTTTGTAGTTGTATAAAGATGCGCATAATTGTAACTAACTTGATATTTGGGATTATGCAACTCGTTAATAACACTTGCCAATGTAAAATACGGATGCTCAGTTTTGTCACTAACATTTCGCTAGAACTGTGACAAAATTATTTTTTTTTGTAAATCACAGTCTGCGGTTTCACAGCGTTTGCAAGCGGAGATAGCTTTTTCTGACCAATGAACTGAATGCATCGTGAACGCAACCCGTTTTCACCTTCTAACAAAAAACAGGGCTAAGCACAGTCGGCTTCTCGTAGCCTAGGCCTACCTCAGTTTTTATAGGATAACGAACCTTTTAGAGGATTTTTCCACCTAGCTAAATCAATGCACAAAGTTTTACTGGAGTCTAATAGTTAAATTACTCAAATATAAATCTAGCAACTAGCAAGGAACTTACATGGCTCTACCGTTTTGCCTTTGAAATGAATATGTATTTACCACTGGAATAATAGAAATTCACTTTGCATGATTAATATTTTGTATTAGACTAGTTTGGGTGTATACATGCCAGTTTAATATGGTTCACATCATAACATGTATTTTTGTTTATCATTAGGTGTGTTTGCATTTGTTCTACACATTTGTTTAATCTGCTAGGGCTGTCAACCACCCCTGTTTGGCAAAAGGTTAAGACTTCATTTGATCCCTCTTTTATACTTTCTGCTCCAGAGAACAGGGAACCGTTTCAGTAGGTAACTTGCCAATGTCAAGTCCTAGCTAATTACTATTTTCCGTTGTAGTAATTTAGCCCGTTATTATTCCTATAGCGTTTATACTGTTTTCATTCAGAACAGTTTTTCGTACTTTTCAAATGCATTGTCACGTTGAACGAACTGATAAAAGGTTTGGTATAGTATCAACAACTGAGGTACGAGCGGGTAGGCGAAGCCGACCATGTCGAGACCTGTTTTCCTACTCTGCATTGCATCACTACCGAGTTTAAACACTGGTGTAAAAGGTGAAAGCGTGACAGCCTCATTTCATTGGTCAGAAAAGCTATGCTGTGCCAATCAGTCCTCATGGGTATCTCCGCTTGCAAACGCTGCGAAACGTACTGCCACAGACTGTGATTTACAAAAAAAAATCATTTTGTCACAGTTCTAGCGACATTTTTGTGACAAAACTGAGCGTCAGTATTTTACATTGGCAAGTGTTATTAATGAGTTGCATGATCCCAAATATCAAGTTAGTTACAATTATGAACATTTTTATACAACTACAAAAGTAATTCCAAGTCTGCAAAACGTTTTTACAGTTACAATAGTAATTCCAAGTTAGCAAATATTTTTTGTGCTACCATTTACAACTATAAAAAACAAGCAAATACCGACAGGGTGGGCATCTTGATCAGTCGATGTCATGAAGTCGTTAAGTGACTCGTGGTAGCGTAACATTTATCATGTGTTAGTGATTTAGGCTACAGTAACATTATTCGCATGCCAGAGAGAACGCAACATATGCAGCTTATCATAGAATGTAAAATGGCATTGTGTTGTATTTGTCCATTAGCCCAGGGCTTAGGAACACAAGTGTGAATCCTTAGCCCAGGGTTGACAAACTTGTGTGAACACAGGCTAAGCTAACCCGGGGCCAGTCTTAGCCTGAAACAATGCAGTGTGTAAAGGCCTTATTTTCCATCCCCCCACCGTAATGTACATGGGATACTTTTTGCGGAAAAACTCTTCAATACCGCAGTGAATGTATTGTACAAAATACTCAGGAGAGTTTGTAAAATTACAAATATAATTTGCAATCATGGGGCACTGTGCAACATCCAGCAAAACAATATATTGTTGTCTCTCTTTAACCCCCAATGCCACACACTATACTGTACATGGAATTAATATTGTGTCATTAGTTAGCAGCTAGTGGCTTTTTTTAGGAGTCTGGCTAGTTACTCCATTTAGAATTATTCTGATGACATGAACATTATAACTGACAGTTTAACTATTTTTAATTTGCATTTTAGATATGGTGTTATGAATTCCAGTCTCAGTTGATAATCTATGCTCAGTAGCTAATTAATCAACTGTTTTCATTTGTACAATGACTTGCTACTATAGGTAAATATTTAGTGGAATGCAATGTTGCCATGATTATTTCATTAAAAAAAACTACCTAGCAGAGTCAAAAAAATTGCTAACATTAACGATGAATGCTATCGACGTTAGCTAGCAAGTAACGTTAGCTAACGGAAATATATTTAACTAACCTCAGTTTAAGCTAACATTAGTCCATCTAAAATCATTTTGGTGACATGAACATTATAATATACGGGTTAGCTAATAATAATTTGACCATTTGAAGATTCAGAAATGACCATTTAGGTGTCAAGCCTCGGTAGCTAATCTATGCTCGTAATTGCTAGAAAAGCCTCAGTCTAAACTAGCGTTAGTTGCTTTAAATCATTCTGGTGACATGAACATTATAACTAATGATTTTAGATATTAAAAATGTGCTTTTGGTAAAGAGGGTGTTACATGTTCACGCCTCAGTAGATAATCCATTCTCAGTAATTAAGTAATTTCTGTTTTCATTTGTTTCTACAATTCCACTTCTAACTGAGGGCTAAAATTATCAATTGCACATTTTAATTGAAGACATGGCAGTTAAATTAAAATGAAATCTGAGTTGTAATTTAACAACAACACATGGGCTTTATGCCCATGCCCTACCAAAGTCAACATATTTTTATAATAAGAATAAGGGAGGGTATTTTCCAAATAAATTAAAATCTGGAAATTTATTGGGTTTTTTTTATGCCACCTGTAATAGTCATTTGTTCATCAAAATAGTATGCATACTTAAGTAAACATACCTTTGAAAATGATAATGATCATCTCTTCTGACCCCATCATTATCCTACAACAAGCAAAAGTTGAAATCATTAATATGCTCTGCACTGGGGAAGACTGACAAACCTCCATTCAGTTACATTTACCATGTGATTAGGGTACATTTATTACATTCTGAAAAATTCAAACAACTTCCTAGTTACATTATTTGGTGCTTAAGGTGTTGTACTGTTCTGATAGTATCAGACTTTTGAAGTATCCATATTTATCTGATGCAGAACATTGTATTATAATACCATTTGAGGTAAATGTCATGAAAACTATTGCGATGTAACGTGCAAGTACATTCAGTTTGGCCAAATAGTGGTGGCATAATAGCCATAACACTATTGATCTTTGTCACTCACTGAGATTACATTTGGTACACATGATCAGGGTTGTGATTTTACTTTGTGTGAATGATGTTTCTAGATGGCCATATGGGGGCACTATAGGATTCAATGCTGAAACCCGCTAAATGCTGCTTGCAGCTTTAATGTTCCCCCATGTTGAGGGTGGATACCCTCAACCTGAGTTGAGGGTGGATGTCCCTTAAAACGTGTCATAACATTAATTAAACATTAACTAATAATAATGGCACAGAATCGAGGCTGTGCCTCAATTCGCTCTTTACTCTGACAAACCCAGAACCATCACCAGGTGTGAGCAATCCATCCATAAGCGTCATGAACAGTCTAACTTAATGGAGCACTGAGTGCTCATTCAAATACACCACCACAACTATATCACTTACAGTTGCCCGGGGAAGATCTAGTAGGGTAGAAATGTCACAAACTGACTTGTGGCAAAAATCTTTGGATGGGGCCATATGGTCTCCTGACCACCTGTCACAGTCCCTAGTTTTGCACTGCAATAGTTCATGTACCAAATTCAGTCTGCATTCTATGCTGAAGTATCCTTTTGTATCTATGGAATGCTCCCTCAAATTTCTCTGGTGTCCTGTTTAATCTTAGGAGGACCTGAGTTCTTAAGAGGACCAGCCCTTAGGACAACGTGGCCTGCCAATCCAAGGCTGTCCCTGTTCAAAGTCCACATGGTTGTGCTGCAGATTTAGCTTCTGCCTGACAATTCTTGCCACAGAGAACAGCCAGAGAAATACATAAAAAGGGCAGGATCATAAGTATATTCTGTGATTGCCCATTGAACTGTGATTGGTAGATGAGTGTTTCCATTCACCCACTGATTACAGTCATCTAGATGCAGCAGCAAAAATCTAGTTCCGACCACTAAGGTTTAGAATACCTTTTGTAGTAATAGCAGGCTTCATTAGTCTCTCTTCTAAAACTGCTATATATTGAAAATTTGATTGCTGATATAGACTTTCAGGATTTCATTATCAGTGGACTACTGAACAAAATACTAAAATACAAATTTTCATTATAATATTCCATTAAGTATTTTGAAGCTTGGCTTTTGTACATATAATCATGTGATACAGTAAACTTAGTATTCCCAACTGATGAGCTAGTTAATTAAGACTGACCATCCTGGGACTAATGTGTTGGTTAATCACCATTACAAGGTTAATCTACCAATTGATTAAGCCAGTCCAATCTCCTTTACCCTTAAAATATATGTTGTTGTAGTTGTGTGTGCTGCATGTACATGAAGTTTGTTTTACTATGAATATTAGAGCTTCCAGTCATATTCAATATTTGTGATTTAATACTGTACAATTTTAAAATATACTTTTTAAACATTTATTTGTGCCAGTCCTACCAAACCAAATTCCACATGATAAGAGTACAAAGTAATAGATTTTGATCCAAACATTTTTAGTGTTCACAAAATCATGTGGTAGTTCCATGGTTTACAACAAAAAAACATGTACTGATCACTGAGCACCATATGTAGTAAATCCATAAAGCTATTAAAGGTTAAAGTGTTTTTGTCAGCTTAATATATCTGAGCACTGTTGTAGTAACAAAACAGTAGCATGTGATACTTGAATTCAATCAAACCCTAATTAACATGTTTTTGCAAATTTATCCAGTGGTCATAAAGACTGGTCTTGGAAACTATAAAAACCTAAAGCAACTAACAAATAGGTATAGGGTACTGTATTAAAAAGTTAAATTACTACCAATGCTTTCACTTTTTAGAAGTAGAAGGGTGTGTGTACAGGGTTAAGTAAGGTTTTTGGCTGTTAGTGTTAAGGTGTTAGGGAAAATAGTATTGAATGTAAACCAATTGGAACTCTTCAAAAGGTCCTCAATAATAATGCACTACAAGGCTGCTAGAGTTTTTGTGTGTATTCCCGCTCCATGTCAGTGGTCATGGGTAGCCTTGTTGTATGGAGTGGGTTCTGTTGTGTCCCCACAAGCAAAAGCCTTTAAATTATTTGAATCCTTCTTGAATGTACTTTTGATTTGTGGACTCAAAGTATTTCAAGCGAGTTTGTGGAGTACACATGGTGCGCGTATGCATATGCACGTATGTGTACACACACACATTCCACACATTCAAACAATATCCATGTGGGGTATGTCAGCCTGAGGTGTCTGTAGTCAATAGTTCCCCTGGGGGAGTACAGAGCTTTAAAGATGACCTAGTTCCACTGATTAACATCAGCAGAAGGCCTGTTCTATCACTGCTTTGTATGTGTGTGTTCTATCAGTGCTTTGTGCCTGGGCATCGAACTGTGCAATGGACTCAGCCATAGCCCAATTGAGCTTGTGTAATGAAGCTCAACATACACAAGCACACATACAGACACAAGACAGGCAATACTGGCTATATAACAGGCTTTAATTAAACTTCTGTTTATCAAACATTTGAACAAAGTTGCTCGTCTAGTATGGTTGGTGTAATGCATTTACCAGAACAGCATGATGAAAAGGCAGTTATTTGACGGAGAGGAAATTATGTAATGATGGATGCTCGGTGTCATTATAATACTGCAGACTGAACACTGCTTCATTCTCACCTAAAATGGCTGCTGAAGAAGACTCTGGCGCAGTATGGAACAATGACCTTCATGGGAAAGTAATACATGCAGATTGGCAAATAGCCTAGTTGTTAGAGCACCTGACCAGTAGCCAAGAGGTTTATAGATCAAATCCCCATGCTAGCAAAGGGGGAAACATTTATTGTTTTGTCCTCGAGCAAGTCAATTAACCCTAATTGCTCCCCGGCTGTCCAATGTGGCAGCCCTTATGAAGTAATATCTTGGTTGGATCTGTTGTTCAATTGACAACTAAAATAATTTGTAGGAACATGCATAAATAGAGGCAGATAGTGTCCATTGCCTAGCTTGATGAAAATAGCCAACCAATATTCATAGGTTTCATTTTTGTTTCTTGTTTTAAAACAGGAATTCATGGCAAATGAGCAATAAAAAATGAAAAAAGGCAGAGGTACAGAAGGGCATCCAAATAACTAATCAAATAAAAATGTCACTGTACAACAGCAAAAGACACTGTTAAAGTCAAGAAAAAGATTGAAGGACCTTACATGACTGTTATGTTACTAACTACACCAGTATCAGATGCTCCTGTTAATTTCAAAGGGCAACATTCATTAATACATACAATTGCACACCCATAGACACATCCAATCAGTTATAAATAGTCAATCACTTAATCACACTTAATCAAAACAAGAAGTAAAAACAGATACGAAGTCCAGCTTCACTCTCTGTTCTTAAACAACAGTTCCCTTTGGAGATCATGCATACATGTCTTAGAGGTTGACCTTTGATCCTTTAAGGAGTATAATTGTCTCAGTCTTCTGATTAGGTCTCTTATAGAGAGTGCAGGTACAGAGCCTGAAAGCCCGGAAGAGAACACAGCCGAAGAGTCACAAACAGGAGACAGGGCATCAGTTCATACCGACTGTCCCCACTGTAACAATAAAGACAAACAAAAAGGAATGTGTATTATACATTCCTTGCCCATTCCTTTTTTCATCAAGTGTCTTAGCAGAAGGAACAGAGAGATACAAAAAAGAAAGAGAGGAAGAACGAGCGCTGTTGTAGCCAGGTGCTCCAAATCTCCATTTGGACAGACTCTGGAAGCTGACAAGTCAAGCATCGACTTCAGATCCAACCTCTCCTTAGAAAGGCCTCTGTTTTTTTTGCAGTCTCTCTGTGTTTTGCTCCTCCCAGTCTGGTCTCCCCCTTATTGTCCAGAGAAAAGGGGGGGTAGAGGGGTCAGTCTTTGTGTTTATAACCGCAGCAATTCACTTCTCGCTGATGGGGTCTTGAAGCCCCCTGCTGGCCTCTCCCTCTGCCTGTGGCTGTCTCTTATTGCTGCAGCCCTCTACTGGTGGCCAAGGGTTTCAGCTTGATGACCCACTCACCTCCAGGGTTGCTGTTGTACAAGTCCAGGAGATGGGTCTCTGGGTCTAGGCAGTGTTCACCTACGGTACAGACCAGAAACACAAAGTCAGTACATAGGACCACAATTTCACCCTTATATATACACAGGCTCATTCACTGAGATCGAATCTCATCAGAAAGAGAATGGTTAAAGAGTCTAAACTGAGCTACATGTGTAAGCATTTGTCTCCTCCAATAACTGCATATGCAAATCAATGGGTCATTCTCTCTCCCTCAAATATAAATTTCAAGGGCTTTATTGGCATGGAAAACATGTTTACATTGGCAAAACAGTTGAAAATTGGAAAGATACATTATTTTTATTTTATAACAGGTGTGACAGCTCCCTCCATCTCATTCATTACATAAGACCTGGCCAAGGTAATCAGTCCAACGACCAGAGAGACATGCTAGTCAGAGTCACTCATGCAACTTAACGTGGATTTCAGCCTGAACAGAGTCTGGAGGCCAGTGGGACTTACCGATGTTTCCACCCACTTCATAGATGGCACAGTCGGGGTAGGTCACCGAACCATTTACTGAACCATTCCTGTGATAAAAAAAGACAGACGCACATGCAATTAGCCATGCTATTTATTCAGTGCTTTCCGTTAACTTGAGCATTTGCAAATTCCGCTCTCTGAATGTCAATGCAGTATTATTGATGGGAGGCTTATTGCAGCGGTCCCACAGCTTGGCTTTTCCCAGGTCCTGTGTTTTGAGGTTGTGAGAAAACATGCCTTTTCCTGATAATGCATATGTATTTTAATTCTATACTTTTGTCAAAGAACACAACACTGAGGAATGGTGCTTTGCTACTTACAACCTGATACCTGTGAATAGTCCCTCACAACCTGATACGTGTGAATAGTCCCTCACAACCTGATACGTGTGAATAGTCCCTCACAACCTGATATGTGTGAATAGTCCCTCACAACCTGATATGTGTGAATACTCCCTCACAACCTGATACGTGTGAATACTCCCTCAAAACCTGATATGTGTGAATACTCCTTCACAACCTTATGTGTGTTCTGCCAAGAACTCAAGAGGGGACATTACACCAGACCAGACAATGTTAGGATATACAGTGAGGGGAAAAAAATATTTGATCCCCCTGCTGATTTTGTATGTTTGCCCACTGACAAAGAAATGATCAGTCCATAATTTTAATGGTAGGTTTATTGGAACAGTGAGAGACAGAATAACAACAAAAAAATCCAGAAAAACGCATGTCAAAAATGTTACAAATTGATTTGCATTTGAATCAGTGAAACAAGTATTTGACCCCTCTGCAATCAGAAAGATTTCTGGCTACCAGGTGTCTTTTATACAGGTAACTACACAGGAGGATCTTGTCAATGATCTCAAGGCAGCTGGGACCATAGTCAACAAGAAGACAATTAGTAACACACTACGCTGTGAAGGACTGAAATCCTGCAGCGCCCGCAAGGTCCCCCTGCTCAAGAAAGCACATGTACAGGCCCGTCTGAAGTTTGCCAATGAACATCTGAATGAATCAGAGGAGAACTGGGTGAAAGTGTTGTGGTCAGATGAGACCAGAATCGAGCTCTTTGGCATCAACTCAACTCACCGTGTTTGGAGGAGGAGGAATGCTGCCTATGACCCCAAGAACACCATCCCCACCGTCAGACATGGAGGTGGAAACATTATGCTTTGGAGGTGTTTTTCTGCTAAGGGGACAGGACAACTTCACCGTATCAAAGGGACGATGGACGGGGCCATGTACTGTCAAATCTTGGGTGAGAACCTCCTTCCCTCAGCCAGGGCATTGAAAATGGGTCGTGGATGGGTATTACAGCATGACAATGACCCAAAACACACGGCCAAGGCAACAAAGGAGTGGCTCAAGAAGAAGCACATTAAGGTCCTGGAGTGGCCTAGCCAGTCTCCAGACCTTAATCCCATAGAAAATCTGTGGAGGGAGCTGAAGGTTCGAGTTGCCAAACGTCAGCCTCGAAACCTTAATGACTTGGAGAAGTCATTAAGGTTATACAGCTTGTATAACAGTGTAAATTTGCTATCCACTCAAAATAACACAACACACAGCCATTAATGTCTAAACCGCTGGCAACAAAAGTGAGTACACCCCTTAATGATAATGTCCAAATTGGGCCCAAAATGTCAATATTTTGTGTGGCCACCATTATTTTCCAGCACTGCCTTAACCCTCTTGGGCATGGAGTTCACCAGAGCTTCACAGGTTGCCACTGGAGCCCTCTTCCACTCCTCCATGACAACATCACGGAGCTGGTGGATGTTGGAGACCTTGCGCTCCTCCACCTTCCGTTTGAGGATGCCCCACAGATGCTCAATAGGGTTTAGGTCTGGAGACATGCTTGGCCAGTCCATCACCTTTACCCTCACTTTCTTTAGCAAGGCAGTGGTCGTCTTGGAGGTGTGTTTGGGGTCGTTATCATGTTGGAATACTGCCCTGCCGTCCAGTCTCCGAAGGGAGGGGATCATGCTCTGCTTCAGTATGTCACAGTACATGTTGGCATTCATGGTTCCCTCAACGAACTGTAGCTCCCCAGTGCCGGCAGCACTCATGCAGCCCCAGGCCATGACACTCCCACCTCCATTCTTGACTGTAGGCAAGACACATTTGTCTTTGTACTCCTCACCTGGTTGCCGCCACACACGCTTGACACCATCTGAACCAAATATGTTTATCTTTGTCTCATCAGACCACAGGACATGGTTCCAGTAATCCATGTCCTTAGTCTGCTTGTCTTCAGCAAACTGTTTGCGGGGTTTCTTGTGCATCATCTTTAGAAGAGGCTTCCTTCTGGGACAATCTATGCAGACCAATTTGATGCAGTGTGCGGCGTATGGTCTGAGCACTGACAGGCTGACCCCCCACATCTTCAACCTCTGCAGCAATGCTGGCAGCACTCATACGTCTATTTCCCAAAGACAACCTCTGGATATGATGCTGAGCACGTGCACTCAACTTCTTTGGTCGACCATGGCGAGGCCTGTTCTGAGCGGAACCTGTCCTGTTAAACCGCTGTATGGTCTTGGCCACCATGCTGCAGCTCAGTTTCAGGGTCTTGGCAATCTTCTTATAGCCTAGGTCATCTTTATGTAGAGCAACAATTCTTTTTTTTCAGATCCTCAGAGAGTTCTTTGCCATGAGGTGCCATGTTGAACTTCCAGTGACCAGTATGAGGGAGTGTGAGAGCGATAACATCAAATTTAACATACCTGCTCCCCATTCACACCTGAGACCCATTCCCACCTGAGATTGTGAAATGGGATAGTAAGGATGTGCTTTTGTGGAGGGGAATGCAAGAGTTTTGATCTAATATGAATATGCTGTTTTAGACAAAGACATTTGGAAAAAATGAGAAGACAGAAAGAGATGGAAAGAAGGGCTGAACATCTAGGAAAGTAATGTACTATATTTTTTGAATAAACAACAAAGGACGCCCTGACCTGGGTCCATTATTATTCTGCAAAAGGTCGTCAACAGGATGGAGTTTTCCTTGGTCAGCTGACATACTCAGGAAAACTGTCATGGTCTTTATACTTAATACATTTCATTGAATGAGTGTAGCTTTAATGTACCGCTTCAGCAGATCCTTGACGTTGTCAGAGATTTGGAGATGCCTGTGGAACTGAGCCAGCAGGTCAGATGCTCTGGAGTTGATGTTAACCTGAACTTCCATGGTGCTGCTCATCAACTCTGCCACCTGGATCTTCACTGTACAACACGGCTGGGGTGTGGAGAAACAGTGAGTCTATTATATATAGTCTATTTGCATAATGTAACAGACTTTTCTATCTGAAGACTTACAATATTGTAGTTATTTTATTCACATCTTTTATACAGATAATTCAACGTTTGTTTGTATAAAGTTTATATTTACAATGGTCTCTGAACCAACTCCACATTATAAACAAATCTAGGCTAGTTAAGAACTTACCTCGGATGAGTTCTTGTCAGGCTTTTCCTTGCTGTCCTGGTGTATTTTCCTAAGTAGGTTCTTGATGCGCCGGTCATAGAACTGGTACCTCCGGTTACTATTCTCATTCAGCTTACGCACCTGGCTCATCAGGAAGTTCGGGATCTGTGAAGAATCAAGTTGTTTTGCAAATTCACCTGGTTCAGTGGTCTGAAGGCATTTTGTTTACAGTGAAAGTTGTGTGACATGAATCTATTACCCATCTCAGCTGCTAATGAGGAAGGAAATATTTTTTCTGTACATGCTAGTAGAGCAAGCAGGTCTTCAATTTACCATCCAGAGAAAGTCCTGGTAGCGTATGAGAAGCCTCATGATGTCAGCAGCCTTCTCGGCCTGTCCCTTCTCCACCCCCGGACCCTCATCGGTGAGGCGGGACGGCACAGCCTTGTGGAGGAACAGATTGGGGGCCATGATGGTGGAAACGGCCCACAAGTTCATACGGTTCTTCCTTTCCCTAGAAACCACCTTACTCAGGAACTCCAGCAAATTCTATGAACATTAAGATTTGGTTGTTGCTGAGACTGATATGGTTGACATGAGTGGTGATAAAGACATGATGATGTTTTGGTGTCTGATATGAACTGGAGATTTTTGCTAATAAAGAAAACAATGTTCATTCATTTTTTAATCCATTAAGGCAGGAGCATACAATGACTCATTCTTTAAATATCAGCTAAAAGGTGTCTAGTTATATGAATTTATTAACTACAAACTTAGTTAAAGCTTAAAAGAGCATTAGTTGGAATGCTCTTTTAATGGCAGAATGGTGCGTACCTTGATTTCCAGCACCGACCAGTCAGAAAATGTATTCATGCATTGTTGTAAGTCAGTTTGGATAAAAGTGTCTGCTAAATGGCCAATAGAGTATATGACATCAGAACGGGTCATGACCTTTCTTCCAGACGTTTTGTAAATGTGGTGGTTTAAAATGTGCATGAGATGTGAAGTACATGCTACCTCAGAGAAAAAAAATATAGAAATGCTCCAGCGCTTTTGTTTAATTTTAGTTTTCAATGTAGTGCTTATCAACCAAATTAGGTTTTTTTGTAGTATACAGTATAATCAAACTATTATTTTGTTTTGTTGATTATTATGTTTTTAAGTCACATTTGTATCGTATGTCACTTCTTATAATATAATTAGTCATTCTTATGATCCTGGATTCAATCTTTAAGGCTGCTACCTACTACTTTTCAGTAAATACCAATTCAAATCCATTCTCTGGTTCAGCGCAATGCGATTACAGTGAATTCATATGGAGTTGACTGTTTGAACAGACCTCAAAATAGCTTTGTCAGTTATCAATATATCAACATACCTTAAGTGTGTTTCTGTTAGGGTCAGGTAGAAGAAGGATGAGAAGGTTCAAGACATGTAGCTTCTGTTTCAGTTCAGGGATATCTAGATAGGAGAGGACAGAATATTATCATCACAATGTTATTTCTGCAGAGTATACAGTGGATGAGGTTTGAATGAACGAAGCAAAAAGCAACGTTTATTGGAAGGAGACAGAAAACTGTCAACAGAAAGGAACAGAAACAAATAGGCTGATCTTGTGGTGATACTACAGCCTCCAGCACCCAATCTGTCTGCAACAGTTTGAGTCCAGCCTAATGCCATTTGACTTAACCTCTAAATTTCCCCACTGTCATCCTCTCATCCTCTCTGTGTTCAGCTAAAAAAAATTAAAGTAAGCAAAATTATATTGTTTACTGCCAAATAAAGCTGTTGTCTTGTCCTATACTTAAATGGGTGGTAAAAAAAACTTAAAAATGGAAAGATTAAGCTTGTCAATCAGTTATTAATATTAAAATTAGGAACAGATAATTATATTTTTTATGATTGGTATGCACCCACACGATTCCTACACATACATAAAAACCTCTTTTTAACATATTGTAAACAAAATGACTTATGTTACCAATATGTTCCAATTATTTTGTAGCAAGAATTGGGAATCACTGGACATTTACAGTGATCAGATCTGTAAAGCTTAATGTCGTGTAACAGGAATGGTGGGAATGATGAACACACGTTTCATCAACTATTGGAAGAAGTCTAAATGTCACATGTTATGAATAAGCAGGACACAAGCGTAGAGTAACACTAACAAATATTTTTAATTAAAAAACGTACTATGTTGCGACAAGGCTTTACAGGACTCAAAACTCAAGGACAGGTAACTCAGACGTAACAAGAAACCATGACCAACAAAGAGACAGGGAACTAGGGAGACTAAATATGGAGTTGATGAGGCAAAAACAAGACGTGAGAAGACTGAAGAAACAAGTGAAATCAATGAACTCAAGGGATGAAAAACTTGACATAGAATCATAATGACTAAAACCTAAAAAAACATAGAAATCTAACAATCGGCACGACAGTGGCCATGCCCAGCTCTTACAGTACGGGGGGGTTGTCACAGAAGATGGAAAAGCTTAGATAGAGAGCAATTAGTGTGACTAACTGATGAATTGATAGAAAAAGATAAAATGCACAGATTGACAACGCTTCGATCAGGTCTGACAAAGGTCCGTTTGGGATCGAAACGTTGTCAATCTGTGCGTTTTATCTTATTAAATTTCTTTGTTGCAGCATTATCAGAGTTGCGGACTCTCTTCTATCATTACCAATATTTTTTCATCCTGCACCTTGACGAGTTGGATGTGCATGTTTACACCTTTCTACACTAACTGATTACCATGTGTTGGTGGATACTGAGTTGATGTGAGTTGATGTATGTGACTGTGATTCCATGATAGGAATAAGGGTACATTGTTATTTTCTGCTTGGGCCAGCTCACCCCTGACAGCGCTAAATGTGTTCAGGTGCTCTACGGTGAGCAGTGGAGACGGAAGTTCTCTGATGAACTTCTTCAGAAGGGCTGCAGCGTCATTCGGACTGACTTCGTCCCAGCTGAACCCTCCGGAGTAGAAGTTCTGCTCCAGATCCTGCTGTAGTTTCTGATAAAACCATGGGACATAGACAAGCTTCAGTAAACAGTGGGTACATTTTTCTGAGCTTATTACTCTTCCTTTTACATGAACCATGTGAATTTTCCAAGGTAGTCTGGCCACCAACAACGAGTGATCCTTTGAGGGTGATATGCAATAATCTTCCAAAAAACATTTGGGCACCCTGTGAATTGGGTTGAAATTCAGTAGCTGGTTATCACTCAGTACCTCTGTGTGATAACCAAATATTATGTAGTAATCTTCATGTGATAATCTTCACCTTGATTCTGGACTGAGAGCCTGGAACCCGCAGAATGCCTTCTGAGTCAACTCCTTTCTTTTCCAGGAAAGAAAGCAGCTAGAGGAAAGACAAAAAGAGACAGAATCCTCAGAACACCAATATGAGAAAAAATATATTGAAATATATGTATTCCAAAACACAGTAAATTCCAGTCCAATTGTACTGTGTGCATTGAAATCAACCTTTAAAATGCATGAAAAATTGTTTGCACATTTGTTGTATTACATATCCGTATCCTGAAAATTACTTTACGTATCCTGAAAATGCATCAAAAATATGTATTCAAAATATGTTAATTCTGGAAAAGCTCCAGTCACACATGTCATGCTCTTGTCTACTTTTTAATATAGGTACTAGAAATGGATGTAGATGTTTAGCTTACTGCCTGGAGGATGAGAGGAGTGCTGGCAGTTGGCTTGACCTTCTGATCGTTCTCCAGTAGCGTGGCCAGTGGAACCCCAAACAGGGCGCTCTCTGTGAATTTGAGAGTGTGGGGGGTTAGCACAGCAGTCAATCCTTATTCAACCTTAACATCTCCCAGGGCTTGTGACAGGACAGACGTGTGATGTGCATGCGTTTTGTGTTACAGGGAGTTGTTATACCCGATATCTTCCTCTTGGGGGTTTTGTGCCTCTTCATGTCAAGCTCCAGAAGGTCACAGAGTGCTGTCATGTCAATGAGGGCCAGCTGACGAACCTTCTTCATATCCTGGTTGGACAGGTCCTGGGTACGAGTCACACCCAGACGACACTGGGGGCAGATTACTCTCTGTATGGGGGGCAGACAGGAACCATACTTGTTTTCTGTGTACAATGCCTATAAAAAATTTAAACTTTTTTTCTGTCAACTGAGGTAAAAAGGACTTTATCAAATACATTTGATTCAATATACATTTTATGCCATGTATATTCAGAATGTGTTGTCAGAAAGGAATAACAGAACATACGTTTCTAAAAGCATATGCTTAAGAGGTTTCATCTCAATAAGTGTAGTGACACAATTCTCCTAAACTCTCTGTACAGTACATACATAAAATAATACTTTCTTTCATTCTGAGCTCCTAACACTGTTGTATAATATACTGTACATGGGGATTAATCAGAGTTGGCAAAGAGTGTGGTCTTATGTGGTTCAGTTGGTAAAGAATGATGCTTGCAATGCCTGGGCTTGTAGATTACATTTTCACAGAGGACAAGCAAAAAACAAAAAGGTATGCATTCACTGCAGTAATTCCCGCTGGATCAGAGCATCAATGAACATAGCAAAGAGCAATGAAGTTGCCTCTAGAAATCGATCCAATGGCAGTTTTGCAATTCTCCACCCTGACGTTTATGAAGGCTTCAGTTAAGTAAATGCTGATCCTAGATTTGTGACAAGGGGCAATCTCTGCCAGTAACACAAAGAGAAAAAAGAGGCAGGGATGGAGGTGAGTGAGAGACAGTCTTACAGGCAGTGTACCGTCGTCCTTCCTCTTCCGGCCGTTGTTCTGTATCTGAGGCAGCTTGGCCTGTTTTAACAAAATGGCTGCCTGTTCACAGTAGGCCACGTCTGTGATGAATATCTCCTCTTTAAGAGCTTCTCCTTGCTGCTGGTCCTCTGGCAAAGACAAATAACCACGTTAAAAATGTTTTACACCATTTTAATGTTGTTGAAAGGGTGCGACTTCTAACTCCAAAACGTTATCAAGAGGGGTCAACCAATTATTACTGAATAATTATGTATATATAATTATATTTTTAATTTATCTTCTTGCTACATTTTTGCTGTGTATATGTTTTTCTTCTTAATTCTCACTATGTAGTTGTAGTGTGATGTTCCACCATTCATGAGCTTATTACACTCATATCTATCTATAATATTCAATAACACTCCCCAGATTGCTGCTAGTTTACAGTATTCGGTTTTTTAAACTGTTGCTAGTGTACAGTGTTATGCATATTGTTGCATTATTTTATTTTTTGGGTTTGGCTATATTTTTGCTTATATTCGCTTAACTTAACTCTCACTACGTAGTTGTCAGGTGCCATGTCACAAGAATTTCATTGTGCAGCATGATGCTGTGTTTGGTACATTTGATAAATAAATCTTAAAATTTGAATTTAACTATATATAACCAATTATAACAATGTATTCCTAAATTGACCACTTCACACAGACATAGCCTCAAAGTATCCTGGAACAGATGTTGTGATGGCATGGAAACAGCAGAGATCTCTTTCCATTTCTATGAATGCGCCTTATAGTTGTTCTAATGAAGCTATTTGATGTGGTAAAACACAAGTAAACATCATCTTTATGCATGCTGAACTGAAAAGATCTTAAATTGAATATCCTGTTATGGCAAGCAAGGCAAGCCGGTCAGTGGAGTTAGAGTTCCGTATGAATCAATTAGAACAGGAGAAGCAATCACTCATGTCCATATCTTATATATTTTTAAGTGTACTGTATATGACCAGAAATGTGGAGCTAGTTAGTACCTTGTATTGGGATCTTGTGGATTGTCTCCATGCTTTCTTCTGATACAGATGCTATAGCTTCTACACGCTCAGACTCTGGTAGAGGTGTCTGCATGTGAAGAAGAATTCAATCAGATGTCAATGACACGCTACAGTAACAATTGACAGTGGTGGGAGGGGATGGTTGTGGCCAACAGCTATAAAAGTACAAATCCGAGAAAATAATAAATAAAAGCATTATGCCAATCCTATTTCAACTGGGGTCCTAGCTGTCTTTTTGCATAATTTCCCTGTCAGGGGAATAGAAACAGAGAAAGAGAATAGGTATTTTCTAATGTTACAGAACTGATATCATCAAAGGAAGAGCAGTGGTACTCCTATCTTGGGGCTGCTGTGAGACACAGAGAACAAAGAATGGCCTTTGTACACAATTTCCTTTTAGTCAGATAGGTCATCCGTCTTTCCTAATAGAGACAGTTACAACTCCTTCCATCCCAGTGAGCATAGACACCAGAAAAATGAATGAACAAGACTCATTAACAAAATTCTTCTTCTCTGTTAACCTTTCCTTGAATGTAAACTTGACAGAGCAGTGGCTTGCTTATGGTAAAATCTAAAAGAAAAATTAGTTTCAAAATGAATAACTATTAGCTTACAAACAATGTATGTGATTATTGGGTCTAGTTTCTGCTGTGACTGTCCCTGTACAGGAAAAGCATCCTGAATTTTCAGGAAATAGAAGGGCTACATGTACAATCAGAACAAAAAGATAATCAGTGTCGACAACCAATTTCAGTACCAACAGTGAATTAGGGGTTGGTCTGACCTGCGCAATAGAGGTGGATGAGCCAAAGACGTCCCTGACGTCACGTGGAGCTGGCTTGTTCCTCTTCCTCAGGGACAGCGTGTAGGAGTCTAGCCTCCTCTGGACAGCTGCAGCCTGCGTACGGGTCAGAGTGGATAGCAGGATAGCCTGGTCAACATCCTGGTCCTCACTGTCTATGCCTTTGTCTTGGTCTGGTCTCTGCTTCTGCTGTCTTATCAGAGTGGAAAGACCTGCATCCTGCAGCCACTGCTTCTCCTGCTCCCCCTCTGGAACATAGTAGAGGTTAATGAATATACACATACACAGTTTAAGTGATTGATCAGAACCATCCTCTTAAACCGCACATTACATACTCATGTTCAAAAGTTTGGAGTCACTTAGAAATGTCCTTGTTTTACGAAAGTAAAGCATATTTTTTACATTCAAATAACATCAAATTTATCAGAAATACAGTGTAGACATTGTTCATGTTATAAATTACTATTCTAGCTGGAAACGGTTGATTTTTAATGGAATATCTACATAGAGGTAAAGAGGCCCATTATCGGCAACCATCAGACCTGTGTTCCAATGGCACATTGTGTTTGCAAATCAAAGATCATCATTTTAAAAGGCAAACTGATCATTACAAAACCCTTTTGGAATTATGTTAGCCCAGCTGAAATTTGTTGGGCTGATAAAAAAATAAAACAATAAAAATGGCCTTTAGACTAGTTCAAAATTTTTTAATGGGCATAAGAATATTCCTTTGCATGTACCATTCATAAGCATATTACACTATGTATCTATAATACTCAATGCTTCTACCATACTGTTTGTACTACCCCATCCTACTCTTTCAAAATTGATGGTAGTTTACATTTTTTATGTATATTACTGCCATACTTGCCATATTTATTATATTCAATACTACTACCAATATTGCTTCTAGTTTACAGTACACTTTTTAAACTGCTGCTATGTACAGTGTTATGTATATTATTGCTTTATCCTCTTGCTATATTTTTGCTGTGTACATTTTTCTTAAATTCTCAGTGCATAGCTGTAGTGTGCTATGCCACCATTCATAAGCTTATTGCACTCATATGTATCTATAATATTCAATAACTCTACCAACTGCTGCTAGTTTTTCACTTATGTATATCACTGTCATACTTGCCATATCTGTAGCTGTATCCATAATACTACCCACATTGTAGCTAGTTTACTGTACTCTTTTTTTAAAACTGCTGCTAGTGTACCATGTTATGTATTTTGTTGCTTTATTTTATTATTATTTTCTGTCTAGCTATATTTTTGCTTATATAATCTTCTTCTCAACTCTCACTACATAGTTGTCGGGTGCCATGTCACAAGCATTTCATTTGCAGGATGACGCTGTGTTGTTCGGAGCATTTGACAAATAAACCTTGAAACTTGAATCTTCAGCATCAGCATTTGTGGGTTCGATTACAGGCTCAAAATCACCAGAAACAAAGAACTTCCTTCTGAAAGTTGCCAGTCTATTCTTGTTCTGAGAAACAAAGACTATTCCATGCGAGAAATTGCCAAGGAACTGAAGATCTCGTACAATGCTGTATACTACTCCCTTGACAGAAGTGCCCATTAAGCCAATCCAACTTGTGGGAGGTGCTTTAGGAAGCATGGGTTGAAATCTCAGATTACCTCAACAAATTTACAACTAGAATGCCAAAGGTCTGCAAGGCTGTAATTGCTGCAAATGGGGGATTCTTTGACGAAAGCAAAGTTTGAAGGGGACAATTATTATTTAAATTATTCTAACCAAGTCAATTACTATATTTCTTATTCATTTTGCAATATTTCCTATTCAAACTCATTTCATGTATGTTTTCATGGAAAACAAGGTCATTTCTAAGTGACCCCAAACTTTCGAACGGTAGTGTGCATGGGAGTTTCAAGTTACAACACATATTTGAGTCAGTGAAACTCTTATTTACACACAACACAATAGAAAGTAATTAATATGAATACACTTATAATAATTACACAATATAATCCACATTACACTACACAGGCTGGAAACATTAGCAGTCATTGCACTGCATGTAAAATAGAATACTTGCTCGCATGCATTAATGCTGGTTTCTGCATGTAAACGTGCATATTTTGCCATTACTTTGACTTTCATGAATTATCAAGTAACCAATGTTCATTGTGTAGGCATAGATGGTTTGACGCAATCTAATAACAGCCAGTTGCCTCTTTTTAGAACAGGATGACAGACACACAGGTAATGGTCTGACTGACTGACACCATCCCTATATTTCTGTTTACCTTCAGAGTGCCTAGAGTCTCGCCTGGCACTGTCAGTATCAAGGTCAGTGTATCCGCTGCCCTGGCTGCGGATGGTCTCCACCTCGCTCCAGAAGGAGTCCAGACACAGTTTGTCAGGGTGCTGCTGCTGTGGCTGTTCCAGCTGGGCCAATGTACTGTCCTCCTGTGTGTGTACAGCTGCAGCTTGGTCCTGGAAGCTTGGCCCGGCCCTGGGCTTTCCGTTCATCTCGGTGGAACTCTGGCTCCTGACAACCAGACAGACAAAAGATACAATAAGAAATAATTTTACATAAACAGAGAAGAGGGAGACAGAGGGAGATCCACATTCTAGCGAGATGGAGACAAAAGCTGGAGGAGGGACTCGGGAGGGAGGGCCAGAGGGAGAGCATGGACCGGACACAAAGACTCAGGTTTCCATTGTTCTGAATAATACTGGCCTGTAGGTGTGATACATTGTGTAATCACTAGATGTCACTGTAGAATTGAGTTTCAACCAAGCTTCTCTTGCCATATTATACAGTCTGGTGACATTAAATAAAAAACCTGAATCAATGAGAGGCTCTGTTAAGCTGTGGGAGGGCATTTTCCTGGCATGGTTTGCATCCACTTGTCGAATTAGAGGGACATGTCACTGCAAATCATTGCCAAGTTATTCTGAGTGATCACCTTTATCCTATAGTGAAAAATGTCTATCCTGATGGGAGGTCAATGAATGGTTTAATGAGTATGAAAATTATGTGAATCATATGCTATGGCTTTCACAGTCAACAGATCTCAACCCAGTTGAACCCTTTGGGAGACTTTGGACCGATGTGTTAGACAGCGCTTTCCACCACCATCATCAAAACACCAAATGAGGGAATACCTATAGGAAGAATGGTGTTCTATCCCTCCAGTAGAGTTCCAGAGATTTGAAGAATCTATGCCAAGGCATATAGAAGCCGTTCTGGCGGCTTTTGGTTGCCCAACATCTTACTGAGACACTTCATGTTGTTTTTTCCTTTAATTTGTCACCCATCTGTATATATCTAAATCTGATTGCATCCTCCTCTTATTGAGATTGCATAATGTCTATTGATTGCATACATTTCTGAGCATGGTAGTTGTAATTAATGCCTTGACAAGTCTAAATATATATTTTATATCTATTACTAACCTAGGGATTCAGAGATAAATTCCATGATTAATAATAGGGCTAGAAGTTCCAGTCTGATCTTCATATTTACAATGTAGCTGACAAGTACTTATTATTAGTCTGCAGTTGCACAGGGCCCCAGGCGACTTCATAATGACTCCACTGAATAACTTTACTGTCAGTTGGAAGTAAGTTGTTGACTCACATGATCTGAGTGGAATGTCAGATCTTTAAAATTCACTTGACCAGTCAACAAAGAAAAATCTCTGACACTCCTATGCCCATGAGATCATATGTGTATGTCTGTTTGAGATTTTTTTTGAGATCATGACTTTTACTAATTTTAAGGTGTGTGTCATTCATTTAACAGACAGTGTTTTAATATCAATTTCCGGCCAAAGACTTGCCAAATAGGTCCAGATACCAAACAGTTTTGTTTCTTGTCATGACACTCAACTCTTGATACCATCAAAATCAGGCCTTTGACATGTGAAACTACTTTTGTGATTATGCCCACCTATACAGCAAGGCCACAAGGGAGGATTGACTTGTGTTGCTAGTTTCTGTAAACCTGTTTAAAAAGCTTCTTAGAATAATGTTGAAATAGAAAGATAATCCCAGGCTTGATATCCAAGTACATGCTCACAGTTCTTACAAAAAAGGGTATTTCAGAAGATGGTCTAAATATACAGTCCGGGTGTTTTGTAAAAGCACTTTGTGACAACTGCTGATGTTAAAAGGGCTGATGTAAATAAATTGATTGATTGATTGATACAGTCAAAACTGTCCCAAAACAAATCTACCAAGTCTTATCAAAAGACTCCTACTAAAAAAAGTACTCAAAGATTTTTTTATTTTTAAGACAGACTATTTCACAGATTAAAGAAAGTTCCTCAAATCACAACGGTTATAGAGCATTGATAAAATAAGATCATGGTTTCTGGTATTATCCCTCACAACTCTAAGATTGATTATTATTGCTCACATAACCTTCCAGACAAAGTCCTATGAAGAGAATCAAGTCTCAATTGAACATCTGCATTACACACACACACGCGCGCACACGCACATGCATGCACCCACCAAACACAAAATGACTCACTCAACATGACAACCTGTTCCATCCCCATCTGTGGCCTACTAAAACAGACACACAACCCTTTTAAACATGAACAGTACATCATACAGACAAAAAAAGCTAGCATACAACATCAGCAAATTTTGCTTCCAGTCAACCATAAGGAAACTAGTGTTGATTTATACCAGTGTTGATTTATTCTAACCTGTGTTGATAGGTAGTCATTCATACTTATATTTCTATTTACAATTTATTTGCAAATTATTACAACACTGTACAGCATTTGAAAGTCTTTATCTTTATTTAATCATCTGTGTGTAATGTTTTCAGATTTGTTTAAGCTTATTTGTATTTGAATTTATTTGTATCTTTTTTATTTTCAAAATGTAAATAAAAAATTAGGGTTAACTGCCTTTATCAGGGACAGAACTGCATATTTTTACCTGGCTGGCTCAAGTATTTGAGCAGCCAGACTTTTATTTACTTTTCAGATGCTCTAATTATTAGGCCACCAAATAAAGGCCTTTAAATTAAATTGAGAGTAAATTCGTCCTGTAGAGTGGGCCCATATAGTCTATGTACAAGTATAAGCCCCACATTGCCCAGGAATTAACACAAATTAACATAGACATCATGCCACACCCAAAATTTGAGTCATGCCTATGATCTCATGTAGAGACTGTGCCTGAGTAGAAAACAGCTCAGTTGAGTCTAGTGGACAAACATACCTGTCGGTAACATGGGAGCTTGATTTGGATTGCAGACCCCTGACAGGGCTGTGGATCAGTCGGAGCTTGAGTCTGTTCAGCCGTGTGTGAGGTAAAACCTTTCTGTTGGTGGTGCTGGTGATAGGAGCAAACCTGCACACTGGCTCCTCACTGCCTCCCATGCCCTCCCGCTTGACAAAATGTATCCAACAGTAGAATTAACTTTTTTTTTACCATTCTAGATAGTACTACAGCAACAAATCTTTCCTCCCCAACTTTAGTCAAAAATGAGTCAATGCTCCAGGGCTTCTGCTGGCTGAATGCACTGAGTTATGTGGATTGGACTGAAGGAGGAATG
The DNA here is from genome assembly GCA_016801175.1 of Esox masquinongy. Lineage (NCBI taxonomy): Eukaryota > Metazoa > Chordata > Actinopteri > Esociformes > Esocidae > Esox > Esox masquinongy. Next base: position 86,138 of record JACXGI010000830.1, read on the forward strand.
TGTGAGCAGTGGAGGCTATGGTTCCGCACCATGTCAGTCGTCAACACCCAGCTAGCTGTCCCTTCCCTCTGAAGACACTCTGGTCCTGATTCCTGTATCACCACTTGTATAGGCACAGAGTGGATTAGCAACACCGCTGCCCTACATATACATTCCCGCCCACCAAAACACACACACACGCACAAATTCCCACTTCCTGCATCATAAATCCTCAACTCCACCTCAACATCACAAATTCATATAACTCCACCTAATAGACAACCCAAGTTGCTAAGTTACTGACCTTATATTCTACTTGCCACCTGTTTTAGTGTGCATTTCAACTAAGATTTTTTTTCAATATTAATGTATTATGTTGAAACAGGCAATATTTGTACCAAAAGAAACCTTCCATCACCTGCCTGAATGACTACCACCCTGTAGCACTGACCTCCACCATCATGAAGTGCTTTCAGCGGCTGGTCAGAACCCACATCTGCTCCACCCTTCCTGACACCTTGGGCCCCTTACAATTTGCAAACTAGCCCAATACAGCTACAGACGATGCCATCGCCCTGATGACACACACCGCCCTCTCTCACCAGGAAAAAGGCAACACATGCGTGAGGATGCTGTTTGTGGACTACAGCTCAGCATTCAACGCTATTGTGCCTGCTAAGTTTGTTCCTAAGCTCAGGACCCAGAGACTTAACTCCTCCCTTCGCAATTGGATCTTGGACTTCCTGACAAGCAGACCCCAGATGGTGAGAATGGGCAACCTCACCTCCTCTGCACTGACCCTGAGCACTGGAGCCCCACAGGGCTGCGTACTCAGCCCCCTTCTGTTTGCAGACAACACCACCATCCTGGGTCTCATCTCCAACTACATGGTGGCTAAATGGTGCCAGGACAATAGCCTCTCTCTCAACATCTGCAAGACAAAGGAGAAGATCATGGACTTCAGGAAGCAGGGGGAATCACGCCCCCATGCGTACCAATGGAGCTGAAGAGGAGAGATTCTCCAACTTCAAGTTCCTCGGTGTGTCATCAAAGATGACCTCACCTGGTCCAGGCAAGCAGACTCAGCAGCAAAAATGGCCCAAAAGCGCCTATACTTCCTGAGGAGACTCAAGACGTTTGGCATGTCTGCAAAAACTCTCACCAACTTTTACAGGTGCACCATTGACAGCATCCTTGCAGGCCTGCAGTACCAGGCAGCTGCTCCACTGCTGATCGCAAGGCCCTCCAGAGGGTGGTGAAGTCAACAGAGCGCATAATCAGTTGCCATCTCCCCTTCGTGCAAGGCATCTACCACACACAATGCTTTAGGAAAGCACAGAACATCATAAAAAACTACAGCCACCCAGGCTATGGTCTGTTCACACTACTGCCATTTCGTAGATGTTACCAGAGCATCAGGGAACGCACTTCCAGACTCAAAGTTTTTTCCCCCAGGCCATAAGGCTTCTCAACCAGCAACATAGATCTATGATCATATTCATCACATGGACAGTTAGGTCTAGAAATAATTGGACACTGACACAAGTTTTGTTATTTTGGCTGTTCACCAAAATAAATTCAAGTTACAGTTAAATTATGAATATGGTTTTAAAGTGCTTTAATTTGAGGGTATTCACATCCAAATTGGAGGAAGGTTTAGGAATACAGCTCTTAAAAATGTAGCCCCCTGTTCTTCAAGGGTTTATTAGTAATTGGACAATTGACTCAAAAGCTGTTTCATGGACAGGTGTGGGGTAATACTTCGTTATTTCTTCATCAACTAAGCAGGTAAAAGGTCTGGAGTTGATTCCAGGTCTGGCATTCACATTTGGAAGCTGTTGCTGTGAACCCACAATATGCGGTCAACAGAGCTCTCAATGCAAGTGAAACAGGCCATCCTTAGGCTGCAAAAAAAATATATACTATCCAAGCGATAGCAAGAACATTAGGAGTGGCTAAATCAACAGCTTGGTACATTCTGAGAAAAAAGAACGCACTGGTGAGCTCTGCAACACAAAAAGGCCTGGATGTCCACGAAAGACAACAGTGGTGGATGATCGTAGGATCCTTTCCATAGTAAAGAAAAACCCCTTAACAACATCCAGCCAAGTGAAGAACACTCCACAAGGTAGGCAAATCACTATCCAAGTCTACTATAAAGAGAAGACTTCACAAGAGCAAATACAGAGGGTTCACCACAAGGTGCAAACCATTCATAAGCCTCAAGAATAGAAAGGCCAGATTAGACTTTGCCAGAAAACATCTAAAAAAGCCAGCCCAGTTCTGGAACAGCATTCTTTAGACAGATGAAAACTAAGATCAACCTGTAACAGAATGATGGGAAGAAACAAATATGGAGAAGGCTTGGAATGGCTCATGATCCGAAGCATACCACATCATCCGTAAAACACTGTGGAGGCTGTGTGATGGCATGGGCATGCATGGCTTCCAATGGCACTGGGTCACTAGTGTTTATTGATGATGTGACAGAAGACAGAAGCAGCCGGATGACTTCTGAAGTGTATAGGGATATATTCAGATTCGGCCAAATTCAGCGAAGATGATTGGACAGCGCTTCAGATGGATAATGACCCAAAACATACTGCGAAAGCAACCCAGGAGTTTTTTAAGGCAAAGAAGCGGAATATTCTGCAATGGCCAAGTCAATCACCTGATCTCAACCCGATCGAGCATGCATTTCACTTGCTGAAGACAAAACTTAAGGCATCACAAAGGAGGAAACCCAGCGTTTGGTGATGTCCATGCGTTCCAGACTTCAAGCAGTCATTGCCTGAAAAGGATTCTCAACAAAGTATTAAATTTTTTTATTTATGATTGTGTTAATTTGTCCAATTACATTTGAGCCCCTGAAATAAGGGGACTGTGTATAAAAATGGTCGCATTTCCTAAACGTTTCATACAATATTTTTGTTCAACCCCTTGAATTAATGCTGAAAGTCTGCACTTCAATTGCATCTCGGTCGTTTCATTTCAAATCCATTGTGGTGACGTACAGAGTCAAAATTATGAAAATTGTGTCAGTGTCCAAATATTTCTGGACCTAACTGTACATTTCAAATGCTCTGATGACTTTTGTATGCTCATTGAATGTACATTAGCATATTTTAATGTATCATTCATAGGCACCATTACATTTATATTGGTAATATTTAATATTTCTTTCATATTGTTCATACACCCCTTTTCTACACTCTTTGGAATTGCTGCTAGTTAGGGGTTCTCCGGTGGGAGAAACCCTATTGTAATCATTAGTGTTATTCTTATTCTTGTGGCCTAAATTGTTAAATAACACAAAAAGTCCCAGGTAACTTTTTTTTATAACTTTGCCCACTTAAACTATAGCCCCCGAGTAACTACCTCACTGACACCCGCCTCGATTCGTCCACCAGGGGCGCTACAATACACAATTCAATTAGCTAATTTCAAAATGATGGCATTTCCACCCAGTTAGACCTAGAATGCTGATTCTTTGTGTACATGCCGCATTTGCCATGATGAACAAAAAAGCCTCAAGAACTCATAAAGTTTGCCATCTTGGATGTTTCTGTAGAGTGGAAATTTGGCAAAACCTATAAAAATGTGCTTAAAGTCAACAATAAGTCCGATTGACCTGCTCTGAAGCATACAGGTGTCTTATATATTCCTCCCTATAGGGTGATAAGGAATAAGAGATGAATAGCAAGATGGTGGATGAAATGGCCAATCAGTATTTTAAAAAGTATGCACAATGTTCATGTGTACATACCATTAAGGAACAATAACCTACGCACTTCATTGTAATTGTGCATGCTGATACCATCGCAGAATGTCACCATGTAGCAACAGTAAGAACAACAAGACTTCCGATTTTCATATGTTGCCTTCAAAATAAAGGTCTGTGGTTTCTACAATTTGTGTTGTGTAGGCTACATTTTCAAAGTAAAAAAAACTATATGGGGGACATTCAATGAAACAAAATTATAATTTCAATAATACTTTACATAGGTTAAAGAATATTATAAGGTGGAGCACACTGAGAAATGGTTAGAAATTGACATAAAATCAACAATAACTCTGACTGACCTGGCAATTGGCAACCATGTGTCCCCCTATAAGGTGTTCACAAGTAAGAGATAAAATACAAGATGGTGGACAAAATGGCTGACCAGTGCAAAACAAATGCATCCATAAACTTCATGTGTGCATTACATTACGGCACAATGAGAATTTTTACCATGTATACCTACCACACAGACATCAGACCCGAGTCCTCCACAGGGGGTGCCACAGGCCACGCCCCAAATTTATTTTTTTCATAATGACACTATTTCCACCCCGATTGACCCAGAATGCTGATACTTTGTCTACATGCCTCATTCCACAAGAGGTGCAACACTTCATCAAGAACAAATCACGTCTGCCATCTTGGACATTTTGTACAGTAAACATTTTATGAAACCTATAAAAATGTACTTAAAATAACAACAATAACACTGATTGTCCTGGCCTGGCACAATGAAAATATAAACCACGTATACCTACCGCACAGACACTCGACCATTGCCAGTGTTTTTGTCTATGGCCTTAGAGAGTGGACTGTCGAGCCAGAAGTCTGTATGACCATACACATACAGACACGTATGTCCCCTGCCAGTCTATTTTCCAATCATGTTAACACTCCATGGCCATGTCTGTGTCTATGGCTTTAGACATTGGACTGTTGAGTCAGAGGTCTTTATGGCCATACACATATAGACATGAGTGTCCACTACCAGACAATTTTCTCTACTGCTATATCGTGTACTTCATATATTATACTCCATACTCAGTGTCAAAGTACCTGACCATGTCTACCCTTTCCAGCTTATAACTGGTGACCTATTTCACTATCCTTGCCATAAAGGAGAATCCCGTCCCATTGTTGCTTGCAACTATATTTTACATTGTTATGCACACTCTTTTCTATTTTTAGCTTTATATTTTACTTAATGCTACTGCGTAGATGTCACATGCCATGTCATAAAAATTTCACTGCTCAGAACGACGCTATGTTATTTTGTGCATTGACAATATAAAAAAAAAGACTAACTTGTATCGTCATATATTATCCAGTTGTGGAGTTATAAGCCATCCAAAACACCAAAGGAAGTTGCTAGCCACCCAGTTTGAGGTTAGTTGTCACAATGTTTGCCATTACATTAACACAGAAAATAACAGAAAATAAAGCAATAATAGCCTACAGTCTTATCACAGTCCAATTCATATGCACAGCTTTGCGCTAAAATAGGGCTTTCATTCTTGTTTAAAATCTGGGCAAAGCTCAAGCTGTCAATGCATTCCATTGAAATGAGGGCGCATACCGGAGCTGCGTTATTTCGAAGATTTCAGTAGGTGCACACTGGACTTGTGGCTCTGTGTGATAGTGGCCTCAGAGCCACATAGCTATGTCACAATGGAATGCCAGACTATCACGTCTCTGTGTCTATAGTCCATAGGTCTCACTTTAAAGAACAGACAGATCTTTATTATAAATACTGCATTTTACATAATGTTTCAGCAGGAATGTGTATATGTGAGTGTGTTATTTATGTGAGAGAGAGGTAACAAAACCAATTAGCTCAGATTCTATTATCCCCAACGTCTTCCCTAATGTCTTCCCAGATTCCCAACACATTTTTAAAATGATGACAAAAGCACTGGTATTTCAGACCAAAACACCAAAAATGTGTTTAACCTTTCATTGGAGAACAATGCAACAATCCTCTTTCATGTCTTGGAATTAAAATCTGCACTTTTGGGAAAACTCTCAGCCACCACATGATTGTGTGTATTCAATACTATTAATAACGATATCAACACCATAAAATCATTAACAATCATCCCCATAGGCAATAAGCAAGGTAGGCACTACTGATCCCCCACAGAAGGAAACACAACCAAACAGGTGGAGGCAGGGGTGGTGGGCGGATGCTAGAATGACCCGCATGCCAGTATGACCATCAGCACATCAGAACTGAGTGAGTAACCTGAAGATTAAATAAACAAGTAATAAATCTGAAATTGTGAATGGAGCGATCCCCGAAGTCAGCTGGTACGTCGCTGGCCAATGACCACTCATGTTTCCTGTCTTCTCCAAGTAACCCTGACTGCAGTGTGCAATTCGGGGCGAGGACCAATGTGGATGGAGTCAAACATTTGACTCCGCCCACATTTGACTCCGTCCACCGTTTTTTTTTTCATCAGAGGTTTAACAGTCACACACTGAATACAAACGCACACGTTTGTGCAAGGCACATGTTGAATACAAATGTACTTCATTTTTGAAGATCGTAAGAAATATTATATTAAGTGATACCTGCTAGAGTATGTGGGCGGAGAAATTTTAGAAATCCTGCTCATCACTCTCGAGCGAAGGTTACGCTCTGCTCCACCGCTCCATGTCTTTCCCATCGCTCTGCTCTAAACCGCTATTCGCTCACAGGAAAAATAATTGCCACTACAAATTCGCTCCATCCATTTTTTTTGTTTAGTCAAATCTGTAAATTTTGTGATTATGTATGTCGAGTATTTGTTTTTTTATATAACAAAGCCATTCTGTATTTAAATGAAGTCTAGCTTGTTTTTTTTAACAACATGAAAGGATGAGGATACAGTAGCCTATAACTAATCATCATTTCAAATAGTCAACAAATCTGTCTATCAGTCTTTTAGCCAAAAAGTATAAACCCAAACAAGTAGCACTATATTGTTTGTTTATTATTAATTTTATATGACAAAGAAATAGGCTAGCAAAGCATTTTCGATACACTATCGGCTGCCAAGAAAATCAGATGCTCAGCATTTTAAACAACATTTTGCCTACAGAACATATAAAATAAAATAGTACATTTACTTGTTTTGAATTCAATTAAATTGAAACGAAAAAAGCCGTAGGCTATCAACACACAGCCAAAAAGAAACAGAAAATATATTCTATCAATAGGCTATGAAATTGGAAATCGCATTGAAAAACGAGTTTGGCCAGAGTCTGTGGCTTCAGGGATGATGTAATGGTGCATGATGCATTTCTCATCATTATTGTAGGCCTACTTCTCTACCGCTGCAACCACCGCTCCTTTTGTGTCCAGCAAGGACCGTTGCAGCTGTGTAAAGTACGAGCCGTCGCGTTTGTCTCTAAACAGGTTACGCACCTGATCATCCCTTATCACCCACTCGGCTTTAAATCTACGATCCAAGACAGCAGCTGGGACAAGATGCTTATATTAAAAGTACCGCGTGTAACGAGTGGAAACATTCTCTTATAGTGTAGTTTTTCAATAATATTATAGCTAATTAACAGATAATACAACCATATTTAATATACAGAGACCACTGTACCTTTTTCTTTCCTTTCCAAAAAAGTTGAAAAGGAAAGTTTTGAGTGAGGAACAGAAGCGTTCAATTTGCAGTGGTCTCTTAATTTTTGTGTGTGTGTATATGTGTATGTATGTATGTATGTATGTATGTATGTATGTATGTATATATATATAACAGTGGATATAAAAAGTCTACACACCCCTGTGAAAATGCCAGGTTTTTGTGATTTAAAAGAATGAGACAAAGATAAATCATGTCAGAACCTTTTCCACTTTTAATGTGACCTATAATGTGAACAATTCAATTGAAAAACAAACTGAAATCTTTGAGGGGGAAAAATGAAAAATAAAAACCTTACAATAACCTGGTTGCATAAGTGTACACACCCTCTTATAACAGGGGATGTGGCTGTGTTCAGAATTAACCAATCACATTCAAACTCATGTTAAATAGAAGTCATTACACGCCTAACATCATTTAAAGTGACTCTGATTAATCACAAATAAAATCACAAACAGCTGTTCTAGTAGGATTTTCCTGACATTTTCTTAGTTGCATCTCAGGGCAAAAGCCATGGTCCGCAGAGAGCTTCCAAAGCATCAGAGGGATCTCATTGTTGAAAGATATCAGTCAGGAGAAGGGTACAAAAGAGTTTCCAAAGCATTAGATATACCATGGAACACAGTGAAGACAGTCATCATCAAATGGAGAAAGTATGGCACAACAGAGACATTACCAAGAACTGGACGTCCCTCCAAAACTGATGAAAAGACAAGAAGAAAACTGGTCAGGGAGGCTTCCAAGAGGCCTACAGCAACATTAAAGGAACTGCATGGAATTTCTGGCAAGTACTGGCTGTGTGCTACATGTGACAACAATCTCCCGTATTCTTCATATGAATGGGCTATGGGGTAGATGGGCAAGAAGGAAGCCTTTTCTTACAAATAAAAACATCCAAGCCCGGCTGAAGTTTGCAAAAACAAACATTAAGTCTTCCAAAAGCACGTGGGAAAATGTGTTATGGTCTGATGAAACCAAAGTTGAACTTTTTGGCCATAATTCCAAAAGGTATGTTTGGCACAAAAACAACACAGCACATCACCCAAAGAACACCATACCCACACTGAAGCATGGTGGGTGGCAGCATCATGCTTTTATGCTGTTTTTCTTCAGCTGGAACCGGGGACCTTAGTCAGGGTGGAGGGAATTATGAACAGTTCCAAATACCAGGCAATTTTGGCACAAAACCTTCAGGCATTCGAACACAGCCACATCCCCAGTTATAAGAGGGTGTGCACACTTATGCAACCAGGTTATTGTAAGGTTTTCTTTTTCTTTTTTCCCCCTCGAAGATTTCAGTTTGTTTTTCAATTGAATTGTTCACATTATAGGTCACATTAAAAGTGGAAAAAATTCTGACATGATTTATCTTTGTCTCATTCTTTTACATCACAAAACCCTGGCATTTTAACAGGGGTGTGTAGACTTTTTATATCCACTGTATGTGTATATGTATATGTGTATATAGGTATACTATTTAAGATAAATGATCATATCGAAAGGTAAACTTATTGTAAAAGTTGGACTGGTACCTTTGGGCATGAAACAAAAATACCTAATTAAAATATAAGTAGACAAATACAACTCAAATTAACTAAACGTTTTAATCCTTAGCTACAATGTAGCTACCCACTACATTCCTTTCTGATAGCATGTGCACGTTTTCCATAACGATTCTTTAGTCGTGGTTACTACATCACCGCACTCCCTCTCTTGCATGTCCTCATTTCTGTAAGTTACCTTTTGATTTGCACCAGTGGGTTTTATCAGCTTCTTTATTAAATTATTGAGTAAACTTCATGAAAGCTTAAGCAATGAGGTTTATATTTGTTTGTATATCTATGTAGGATATGTTCGATTAAGATTCGCTTTTGTTGATGTTGATACCTTTGTGAACCTCAGCTTGAGTGACCTTTAAAGGAGACGAGAAAGGGTGAGAAGCCCCTGACTGCAGTGTGCAGTTCCAGGCGAGGCTCAATGTGGGCGGGGTCAAACATTTGACCCCGCCCACTGTTTTGTTGTCCATCTGAGGTTTGACAGTCACACACTGAATACAAACACACGTTTGTGCAAGGCACACGTTGAATACAAACACATTTCATTTTTGAAGATCATAAGAAATATTATATTAAGTGGTAACAACTATAGTATGTGAGTCGAGCTGATGGAAATCCCGCTCATCTCACTCTGAGCGAAGTTTACGCTCTGCTCCACTGCTCCACGTCTTTCCAATCGCTCTGCTCAAAACCGCTCTTTGCTCGCAGGAAAAATAATTGCCACTCCAAATTCGGTCCATTCATTTTTTGTTTAGTCACAACTCAAACTAAATCTGTCAATTTTGTGATTACGTATGTTGAGTACTTGTTTGTTTTATTTATATATATATATAATCGAGCCATATATTATTTTAATGAAGGCTAGCTTGTTTTTAACAACATGAAAGGATGAGGATTGGCTAATAATAATCACTATTTAGTCTACAGATCAGTCAGTCATTTAGTGTACACTCAATCAAGTAGCAGTATATAATTTGCTTATTATTAACTGTATACGACAACGAAATGGTAATGCATTTCCGCGGGTGCTCAGAAAAATCAGATGCTCAGCATTTTTAGACAATATTTTGCCTATAGAATGTATGAAATAAAATAGTAAATTTACTTGCTTGGAATTCAATTCAATTGAAACGAAAAAAGCAGTATCATGCAGCCAAACAGGAACAAAAAATATATTCTGTCAGTGGGCTACATGTCAAGAAATTGCAAATCATATGCTTTCAGAAATTAAGCGCTCAGCATTTAACTAGTGTAGGTCTATACATTGCATATATTGGTTGTAAAAATGAAAACATAAAATTGACTTGAAATTAAATAATAACGTTATGCTAAATGCATGTCTATAGTAACTTGGAATTCCCATTTAGAAACACGAGGTTGGCCAGAGTCTGGCTTCAGGACTATGTTACAGTGCATGACGTATTTCTTATCATTGCTGTTGGCTACTTCTCTACCTCTCCTTTTGTGCCCAGCGAGGACCACTGAAGCAGTGTAAAGTAGGAGCTGTCGAGTTTGTCTCTAAACTGGTTATGCACCAGATCATCCCTTATCAACCACTCGGTTTTACATCTTCGATCCAAGACAGCAGCTGGGACAAGATGCTCATCTTAAAAGTACCACGTGTAATGACTGGAAACCTTCTCTGATAGTGTAGTTTTCCAATAAAAACAGATAATACAACTACTATCACATTTATTCTATAGGTCTATTAGTTAAGATGAATGATCATAGCAAAACGTAAACTTATTGTAAAAGTCAAACTGGTATCTTCGGGCATCAAACAAAAATACCCAATTAAAATATAAGTAGACAAATAAAACAAATTGACCAAACATTTTAATCCTTAGGTACAATGTAGCTACCCACTTTGTTCCTTTCTGATAGCATGTTCACTTATTTCATAATGATTCATTAGTTGTGGTTACTACATGGTTACTACATCACTGCACTCCTTCTCCCACCGCACTCCCTCTCTTGCATGTTCTTGGTTCTCCGCATTTCTGTAAGTTACCTTTTTTTGCACCTGCGAGTTTTATGAGTTTCTTTATTAAAGTATTGTAAATTTCATGAATGCTTAAGCAACGAGGTTTATTTTTTATCCATGGAAGTTAGGTTTGATTAAGATTCGCTTGTGTTGAAGTTGATACCTTCAACGTGAATCTCAGCTTGGGTAACCGTAAAGGAGACGGGAAGGGGTCGGGTTAAATGCGTTTGACTCCGCCCACATTGAGCCCGGCCCCGAACTGCACGCTGCAGTCAGGGGTACTTGGAAGGGGTCGGGTTAAAAGCGTTTGACTCTACTCACACTGAGCCCAGCCCGGAACTGCACACTGCAGTCAGGGCCTTCTCCTTCTTGGCAGGCTAGGCTTTCGCAGTCCCAGAAAATAAAGAATTTCACAAAAATTTCCAAAAAATGCAAGAATGGCAAGATTTCAAATACAATCGTGGGAACAGAGTACTTGTGCGGACCATAGACATTCGCTCTTCTTGACTCCACTTACGCTGTCTGGCAAAAAGATCATGGCAATAGCTGTAACAAATCAACTAGCCTACTAACCCTGTTGCCCCAAAGCTCACTAACGTCGATAGCAGCTGTAGCATCTGCAATAGTTGAATGGACAGGGTCCAAACATGACCAAAAACTAAAACGGAATTACGAGTATTGAAATGATGACACCTGAGGCCCGTAACCAGGATATGGGATTTAGTGAGGTCCAACTTTAAGCTAATTTACTGCACAATTGAAAAACGATAGAATGTGTAAGAATTAGCCTTTTTGTATAGTGGTCACATTCGTTAACCATGTACCCGTCGAGAGTCAAGGGGGAGAACAATTCAATGCCTTTATTGAATAGAATCGCAGCACTTGTAGCCTCATGGTTCGTCAACTCATGATTCATCAACTTTTGAAAATTCTATAGCCTGAGTTGAAATAATCGTTTTTTGTGGACTATTCTAATGATAAGACCTTCAGTACAAACACATTTTTGTGTTCTTCAAATTTATTAGGCATTTAATACAAACAAGTCCAGTAATTCATTCGTTTTTTTATATAAGTATGTAGTTTACTATATAATTTGATAATGACACAGTAGATGAAGTGATGCTGTCTGGCTAGAGATGCTGTGGAAAAGAATGTATATGCTAACAGGGATGATTTGTATGCTAATGATGCCAAACAGTGATGGCTCTAGTGGATACTGGGGGTCTGAAAGACCTGGCTGTTGATACATTACAGATCTGCAAATACAACAAATGCATTTTAGTCTCTCTTTCCGTTTGACGGAGAACAATAAAAAGCCTACATTTAAAAAAATTCCTAGAAAGACTGCGTGATCCTACCCTGAAAGGAAATTACATACAGATCTGCTCTTCGAAAATACCCGAGTGATATGAGCTGATTTCCCTCCGACTGGAGGAAAGTTGGTCTCAAAACTATTTGTATGTAAAAGGCTATCCGGGTGTGTAGAATTTAAATTTGTACATGCAAAATAGAGATTCAAAAATGTTATTCATGTGTTTCTGTGTAAAATGCAATCTGTACGCGTAGAATTTAAATTTGTACGTGCAAAATTGATATCCACAAATATTTTCATGCATTGGTAAATCTTTGTTATTTGTGGGATTTGAATGTGTATATTTTGTGTTCACAGATCACAAATGTATGTACGGATTGTCAATCTGCTTTTACAGATTTTAAATTTATGCATGGATTGTCAATGTGTTCACATGGATTGTCACTCTCTTCATACAGATTACCCATTTACGCACGGATTGGGGAGGAGGAGATCCCTTTTAAGGGCTTGAATCCTTTGACACAGGCCTGCCCCCCTTTTCCCCCTGTGGGGTTGAGGTGCGGTGGCACATCTTACACGAGAGGAAGACAACGACGATGACATCACTTCCTATGCCTCCTTTGTTCGGCCCACTCCGAGGACGGACTTTCTGGCCTCATTTAAGAGCGGCCTTGTGGTTAGGAAGTGCAAAAATTCGAGCGGCTCCAACCTAGAGTGAACAATAACAATAGAAAGCTAATCCTCCAAAATTGAGCGTCACAAGCAGAACGAGCGTATATAAAAGTAAATCATAGCTTTGGGACATTTTACAGTTTGTAGCAGGACAATATTTAAATACATTATTATTTTTACAGCTCGCTACTTATCACTACTTATCTATGTAAATAGAAAAGATGGATTGTTGTTTTTATATTTTTTTGTTTTTGTTGGGAAGAACAATGTTTCCATCCATCATCAGGTATAGCTTTGATCAGGCCACCTTTGCCAGTTAAAAACATGATTTCGTATCAATAATTTTTTCCAGAGCTGTATATAGCTAAGAGACCCCTGCAAAATTATCAGTTTCTCTGGTTTTACTATTCATAGGTATGTGTTTGAGTAAAATGAACAGTTTTGTTTTATTCTATAAACTACTGACAACATTATTCCCAAATTCCAAATAAAAATATTGTCATTTAGAGTATTTATTTGTTGAAAATAACAACTGGTCAAAATAACCAAAAAAAAAGATGCATTGTTTTCAGACCTCAAATAATGCAAAGAAAACAAATTCATATTAATTTTTCAATAGCAAAATACTAGTTCAGAAAATCAGTATTTGGTGGAATGACCCTGATTTTTAATCATAGCTTTCATGCGTCTTGGCATGCTCTCCACCAGTCTGTCACATTGCTGTTGGGTGACTTTATACCACTCCTGGCACAAAAATTCAAGTAGCACGGCTTTGTTTGATGGCTTTTGACCATCCATCTTCCTCTTGATCAAATTCCAGAGGTTTTCAATGGGGTTCAGGTCTGGAGATTGGGCTGGCCATGGCAGGGTTTTGATCTGGTGGTCCTCCATCCACACCTTGATTGACCTGGCTGTGTGGCATGGAGAATTGTCCTGCTGGAAAAACCAATTCTCAGAGTTGGGGAACATTGTCAGAGCAGAAGGAAGCAGGTGTTCTTGTACGTGGCTTAATTCATGCGTCCTTCACAAAGACAAATCTGCCCGATTCCAGCCTTGCTGAAGCATCCCAAGATCATCACCGATCCTCCACCAAATTTCACAGTGGGTGCGAGACACTATGGCTTGTAGGCCTCTCCAGGTCTCCGTCTAACCATTAGACGACCAGGTGTTGAGCAAAACTGAAAATTTGACTCGTCAGAGAAGATGACCTTACTCCATTCCTCTACGGTCCAATCCTTATGGTCTTTTGCAAAATTCAGCCTGGATCTTCTTCGCTTTTCATTGATGAAGGGCTTTTTTCTAGCTTTGCACGACTTCAGCCATGCCCCTAGGAGCTTGTTTCGAACCGTCCTCGCCGTGCACTTCACCCCAGCTGCTGTTTGACATTCTTTTTGTAGGTCACGTGATGTCATCCTACGGTTGTTGAGTGACATTCGAATGAGTTGACGGTCATCTCGGTCAGTGGACAGTCGTTTTTGCCCTCTGCCAGTCTGTAGCTTTGTTGTCCCCAATGTCTGTTGCTTGACCCTGTTCTTATGAACCGCCGTCTTTGAAATTTTCAGGATGGAAGCAACCTGACGCTCACTGTATCCCTCTGCCAGTAAAGCCAGAATTGAACCCTTCTTTTCCTCACTCAAAGCTTTTCTTTTTAACTCTTTTGTCATGCTGAATAGTTATTTTTTTATTCAAATTACCTTTGTGGTACTACTTGCACTGTTTTTGCCATCCAATTGGTCCTATTGCAAGAGGATAGTGATGACCGCAGCAATGGTTTTTATACTTTTCCTTGTTTAATTAGATTTGGTTCAGGTAATCATCTGATCAGTACCTCATTAAGTAAAATGAGGTGTGCCTGTGTTGGAATTTCACAGACACTGGAATGGAATGGCTGCCATACATGTAGAGATGCTGATTTTAAAAGAATTAGGAGTGGTCTCTTATTTTTTTCCAGAGCTGTATTTGTTAGTGGAGAACATCATTTTCATGTTCTCCATTTAGTAAACATTTTTTAGTAAACATTTTCTTGCCTACCAGTTGTCACAATATGCTTTTACAGATACCCATCTGAAACCACAAAGAGCAAGCAGCAACTAAGTTGATGCACATTGGCTCGGGAAAACTATCTACTGTAGTAAGTCAGAACTTCAGTTCAGTGACATATGCATTATGAATGATAGTGTAATCAATACGCATAACATAGAATGTATATGTAAATAATTAAATAAGTCAAGATAGTTAATATTCAAGTGCTGATTGGTCAATAAGCTCATTTGTCAATAAGCTTATTCAACACGTTAAATTGTGTTATTTAACACAGTCCCAAACGGTGTTCCATAATGGTGGGTTTTAGCTTTTAAATATTTCCTCTGTCTAATTAAATGCGTTTTTTGCAAAGATTATAGAGAAAACTATAAAATTATTTCACATGCTGATATTGACGTTAGTTTTTCCCAATTGGTTTGGCACATTTTCTGAAACAAACTTACAACTGTCAAAACTCCTCACATCAGATGGTACATTCAGTACACCACTCTGACCTGCAAAAGATGATTACTTAGTCAAAAGAATTAACTCACATTTCAAATGTAAATAAATCCATCAATGAATAAATCATTGTTATCGAAACAAAAGGTTCCTTTATCATTGCTTAGACCAAGACAGTCAAAATGCAAAGACATTTTGTCAAATGACAGCGTACTCTGGAAGTGTGATAGTTACCCACTATGTAATATTGTCCAATTGCTAACACTTTATATGTAGGCAGCTGAATAGTATTGATGTCAAAAAGTCACGGCAAACACTATTCCTTTAACAAAACATTAATTCAAACATTTCACATCATTGTATGTACACACTTTACAGCCAACCCGAAAATATGCAAAGAAAACTTGTACAGAAAAAAATATATACAACAGCAAAATTATTAGGAACTACAAAATGTGCAAGAAAAAAGAAAAGATGCTGCAAGCATTGCGATATCAATATTAATTTCGATATTAAACATGTATAAATACAAAGTTATGGGAAAATGCATCAAAATAGATTCATAACATATGAAAACAACAACTTTTCTTTCAACACAAGGGTTTATTTCAAATGACAATCATATCGGCCTGGTACAACATGAATAAATAAATAAAGGCCATGTCTACAGAACAGGACATGTTGTACTGGTGGTACAGCAGACATGACAACCCTGTCCAACTTCTTAGAGTACCAGACACACGTGGCAAATTGGGGTCAAATCTAGTGCAAAGGCATTTTAGAAGGATTGCCTCTACAGATAATACCGGCATTCATTCATTCTTTATCGCAGTTTTCTGAACTCCTTACTCCATTTAATGCCAAGATGTTTATATTTAGTTTGGATTATACTTTTGCAATCCTTTTTGTGACATGGATCAAAATTACAGTTACAGTCTATGACGTAACTTTTTGGCCACTGACGTTTCCTCTTCGATCTCTGTTGTTTCGTTGTCTCCCTGAGCCACACTCATCTTCGTACTTTTCTGTCCTTTCTTTTTTTCTCTCCTCTGACTCTTTTCACTGTCTCTATCTCTCTCTTCACTCACACGTGTTTGAAGTATGCACACGTCATGTGGTAAGCTCCATAGGGTATGTTTGTGTAGTGGACCCGTGTGCTCACACTTGCATGTGACAGGGCATCTGGCCAATGAAGCATGATCAGTATATAGTGGTTTCCAGCGGGCTCTAAATCGAACACACCTAAGCCACACAGCCAACAGACACATCTCTCCACAAAATAAACGAAATATTGCATACTTTCCGTGACATTTTCAATGTGATATTGCACAACGTGATATTGCGATAACGGTATTGAGTCAATATTGTGCACCCCTAATGGGGAGTATGGTGGGAGAAATTCAAAAAACGTGGGTGGGCAACAAACCATTCCCTGATTTGTATTTGAACGATGGAAACTTACGCTGTCCCAAACTAGAACATACGTTGGCAAGTAATTTCTTACCAACCCCCTCTCATTCTCAGGAATGAGATCCCTGTAAAGAGTTTCCAGGAAATTGAGATGTTGTGTGTTATAGGACCCAATGACGAGAATGTGGCTGGGTACACCATTCCCACATATGGCAGCAAACATTGCAATGTTCCCTCCACCCTGGCCTGGCACATCAACAGTGGCTTGGTAACCAATGATATTACGGCCATGTCTCCTGACTTTGGTCAAGCTGAATCCTGCCTCATCAACATACACAAAAATGTGTGGGGATTCATCAGCCTATTATTGTTGCTCTTATTTCATTTGAGATTTCTCTGTGTCTTTGCCTTTCTCTGGCTCTTCTTCATCCTCCGCGCCCCACCCTCCCTCTTCCTCTCTCCCTCACCATACCACCACGCACTCTAATGCCCTTTCCTCTTGCATGAGCAGGCTCTTGCCCCTGTCTGTCTCCTGCCTGCTCTATATTCCACAGCCGTAAATTTCAGTCTAACCCTTGCAATATAAATGTGTTTGAGAACTCATAGGTTATGAGTTTCACCTGTCAGCTAAATTGCAATTGGCTGCTCTAAATAGTGAGGAAACGGAATTGTTCCCCATCTATCCCAAGTCTATCCATCGGACAACAGGTCTCTTTGTTCTCACACCAGCAGGCTCAGGAACAGTTTCTTCCCAGCTAATGTAACCCTGCTGAACTCTGTTCCCAACACTAACCATACCCACCCGCCCACCGCTCGGTACTGCCTCTCAGGGACCTTGTTGCACTACTCTCCTTGTACTATTGGAATTTGACACTGCTTTGCAACGTCTGGTAAGGACGTTTTCAGTTGCTTCATGTACATGTCTACCTCGGGAACCTCATTGCTGCTATCCCTGCATTTCAGTTGCACATGCACCATCAATTTGCCTTCAATGCACATTTAGAATTGCCACTGGCATTTGCCTTCATTGCACCTCTATACATCTATACATCCCACTTGTAACATACTTACAGTTTTTCTCAGTCGCTTTGGTACATTTCTCAAATCATCCTTAACATTTGCAAACCAGTTAGAGCATTTCTCAAAACAATTCGTACAAACAGCATCACGCAATGGATTACCTGCAAAAGCCTGGAACTTGCTCAAAATCCTTAGTTCATCTCTCAAAAGTAAATATTTATGTCAGTGAACATATCAGTGCCATCAGAATGATAAGTCCTTGTGTCATTGTTCACAAGATAGTCAAAATGCTTAGCCATGTTGTCAATATAACAGTGTACTCTTAGATATTTTCTGATGTAAACTATGCCTCTGGTTTTGATGACAATGATTGGAAATGCACAAGGCTGCACAATGTCAAAGGTCCAAAGTTACACATTACTGTATGTGGGATATTGATTGCAACAGAATGGACAGGATTTACATTTATGCTTTTTCTGTTGGTCTGTCAACAAATTACAGTATAATATTATTGCGATACAGAAAAGAAAAAGAGAAGACTATTTTACAGCAAAAAGGAATAAAATACAAAATGAACTAGTTCAACATAGGAAACACCCCTCAGGCAGAACTGTACGTGCAACACTGTATGGGGAATTACAGTGCAGTCTTTCTACACCTCCTGACGTCCTGGTCTGTCGGGCCACAGATTCTCATCCACATCACAACGGATATCTTCCCTTGCAATGCAGCACAGAAAGAATATTTTGTAATGTCTTATCCAGCATCTGCAGGCATCTGCTATGATGTCCTCACATGCTGCATCCATGGCAGCCAGCAGGGTCATCTAGGTATGTGGCTGAGTATAGAAAATATGATTATGACAACTGGTTCAACCATTTTGCATTTAATGACTTATGCAATGAACTAATGCCTAGATGTTTTGGGAGGGAAGACTATTCAACAGAGAACCAGTATAATATATTTTGATCAACATGACCTAAGGAAAAAGCAGACAATTGTACATAATCAATTGCATGAATGTACCAAAGCATTGGAATTTGTTTTCAAAAGAATGAGAAATTGCATTTATGATGTGCACAAGTGTCTAGATGATGTGGAGGTTGAACAAGTAGTTTTGAGAATTTCAGTTGTGATCTGAGAAATGTTCCAAAGCGACTGAGAAAAACTGTAATTCTTGTAAATTTCTGCCCTCTTCTATCTGCACTTCTGGTTAGATGCTAACTGCATTTTGTTGTACTGTACTTGTACTGTTCAATGACAATAAAGTTTAATCTAATCTAACTATTACAACAATACCAAATAACTATTATGTATCTAATATACAGCTCTGGAGAAATTTAAGAGACCATTGCACCTTTTTCTTTCCTTTCCAAAAAAGTTGAAAAGGAAAATTTTGAGTGAGGAACAGAAGCATTCAATTTGCAGTGGTCTCTTAATTTTAACCCTTCTGTTCCTCATTCAAAACCTTCCTTTTCGACTTTTTTGGAAAGGAAAGAAAAATGTGCAGTGGTCTCTTAATTTTTTCCGGAGCTGTATGTGTGACAGGTTATTGTGATTGTTGGTTGTTCTATTTAGCATGTAGGCATTTACTCAATGAACATGTGTATAATTGCATTTGACAGTAATTTAATTCAATACCAAATGAATGCAAACTATTTTGATCGGCAAGGCTTACTCAATGCACCTAGCTACCTAGCCACTGTTGTATAAGCTTGCTAACTTCTTACTAGCATGAAATGCAGAAAATGTTGTCAACATCTATTGTTTTCAAATAACTGCATTATTTCACAATGTACAGTATACACCAATCAGCCATAATATTATGACCACCTGCCTAATATTGTGTAGGTCCCCCTTTTGCCACCAAAACAGACTCCACTAGACCTCTTAAGGCATGCTGTGGTATCTGGCACCAAGACATTAGCAGCAGATCCTTTAAGTCCTGTAAGTTGTGAGGTGGGGCCTCCATGGATCAGACTTGTTAGTCCAGCACATCCCACAAATGCTCGACTGGATGGAGATCTGGGGAATTTGGAGGCCAACACCTTGTTGTGTTTGGTCAACACTCGTTGTTGTGTTTCTCAAACCATTCCTGAACCATTTTTGTTTTGTGGCAGGGCGCATTATCCTGCTGAAAGAGGCCAATACCATCAGGGAATACCGTTGCCATGAAAGGGTGCACATGGTCTGCAACAATGCTTAGGTAGGTGGTACGTGTCAAAGTAACATCCACACGAATGGCAGGACCCAAATTTTCCCAGTAGAACATTGTCCATAGCATCACATTGCCTCCACCGGCTTGCCTCCTTCCCATAGCGCATCCTGGTGCCATGTGTTCTCCAGGTAAGCGATGCACACGCACCTGGCCATCCACGTGATGTAAAAGCAAATGTGATTCATCAGACCAGGCCACCTTCTTCCATTGCTCAGTGGTACAGTTATGATGCTCAGGTGCCCACTGTAGGCGCTTTCGGCAGTGGACAGGGGTCAGCATGGGCACCCTGACTGGTCTGCAGCTACGCAGTCCCATATGCAACAAACTGCGATGCACTGTGTGTTCTAACACTTTTCTATCAGTACCAGCATTAACTTTTTCAGCAATTTGAGCTACAGTAACTCGTCTGTTGGATCAGACCACACGGGGCAGCCTTCGCTCCCCACGTGCATCAATGAGCCTTGGTCGCCCATTACCCTGTCGCCGGTTCACCGCTTTTCCTTCCTTGGACTACTTTTTTGATAGATATTGACCATTGCAGACTGGGAACACCACACAAGGGCTGCAGATTTGGAGATGTTCTGACCCAGTCATCTATAGACCACAATTTGGCCCTTGTCAAAGTCGCTCAGATCCTTACGCTTACCCATTTTTCCTGCTTCTAACACATCAACTTTGAGGACAGAATGTTAACTTGCTGCCTAATATATCCCACCCACTGACTGGTGCCATGATAATGAGATTATCAGTGTTATTCACTTCACCTGTCAGTGGTCATAATGTTATGGCTGATTGGTGTATATCAAAGCAATGTGTGGTGTTGGGTGGATTACCCCATTAAACTATTAGGCCGGATTCAGGCCTGCCTTGCCAAATTGAAATATTAGTAACATAAGAATGGCCCAACCCATCAGAGTGACATTGTCAGCATACAGGTTCTATAGGCAAATCCTGCAATTTAAATACATTTCTGAAGACCTTTGGAGAAAAGAAATTGTCAATACTGTAGAAGTGTATGAATGTATGCTTGTTATGTTTAGATAACAACAGAACATCTGTTAATCCGTACACAGTTCAGTCAAAGCGCGACAGTAATCAGCCAATGGGCTTACAGTACTGTGTTGTGTATTCTGGATTGCAAAGTCTATAAAGTAGAGGACGACTGGAAGTTTCTTTGAGATCGAGTTTGTAAGACCGAGTTTGTAAGACCAAGTCTTTAACATCATGAATAATAGACTATCATATGCTGTAATAAATAATTGAATTACTCTCTCCCTTGACGACCAGGTACGCAATCATTATTTCACCACTATACGAAATGGCTGATTTATAACAATACCCATCAGCCTGACAAGAGTTACAAAATAATTTTAAAGGCTCTTGGGCTTCACCAAACCACATTCAGAGCCATAAAATAGTGTCTATTCCTCCTTGAATTTTTTCACATTTTGTTTTGTTGGTACTTCAGAGTGCATTTATGTTAGGATTTCGTTCCCCATTAATCTACACACCATACTATTACTATTCTGCAAATTGACTACTAATTTGAAATGTAATTATACATTAAAAATTGAAAATGTGATATAATTATTTGGAAAAGTCTCCACCACTCTTGTAATAAAAACCTAAATTAGCTCAGGTGTTACCAACCACCTTCAAAATCACACGCCAACTTAATTAGCCTCCACATTGTTAAATTCATTCACATGATTTCAGGATAAACTGCTTTATACCTTTCTTTGGTTTCCCTCTGTTGGGTTGTAACTAGCAAAGAAAACAATCAACCATCAACACCAAGGAGCTTTTAAAAGTAACTAAGGGACAATTTTATAGAAATATGAGATAGATCTAAAAATATTTTTATGCTCCATGAAGATCCCTTGGAACACTGTCAAGATGATTATGAAGAAGGGGAAGGTGTATGGCATCACTAAAACCCTGCTTAGAACAGGCCATACCTCCAACTCAGCAAGTAGCAAGTATGACTGTTCAGAAATTTCCAAGAGGCTAAAGTGTTTTGTTTTGTTGCTATTAACATTTAATTCAACAGGGGGTAGGGGGTTTGCAGTGTTCCAAACTGATACATTTAATAAAAATCACTGCTTTTATAAATGGGTGTTGTCGACCCACACCACCCCACGCCACCGGCGAGACAACGTCCCCGCCCCGACCCAAAGGGATTTTTCAAGCTATACAGATCTGAAAACACTTGAAGAATAGCAAACACAATTCACGGTTAATATGGTAATTCAACAATTGTTTAAACTACCTTATAAACACTTTGGCCTTTAATCTAAGGCCTTCCAGGAGAAGACAATACTATAGTACTGTATAACAGTCTGTACAAAAGCTTGCACCGCTAATAAAACGTAACGCTGCATGATAGGTTCCAGACTTTTAAAAACAGATGCTGAAGCATGCATGTACACTACATCACCATAGTGATGTAAAGTGCCCTGAACAATTTCATTTTTATATCACGATGACATGCTTTGTTTCTATAGAAGAAACTAATACTGATCTTACATTTTTTAACCAACTCATTAACGTGTGTTTTAAAAGAGAATTTACAATCAAACCAAATTCCAAAGTATTTGTACGAAGGAACACATTCTAAGACTGATAAGTATTTTTAAAATGAAACAAATGTATGATTTTAGACCTAGAAGAAAATGTATACTTTATTTTATTTGCATTCAAAACTAGCCAATATCTCTTAGGGAATTTTGTAAAAGTTTTAAATCAGACTGCAAGTGTAAAAATGTTTGTGCAAGTGATGGAGCTGCCATGCACAATACTGTTACATCAGCATGAAAGTGAAAAATTAAGTTTCTTGCAGTGTAACAAATATCATTTCTCGTTAACAGCAAATTACCCAAAATCAAGACCTGGCGAACACCTTTATGAACTGCAGTTCATTTAGTATCAAACAGTATTGAAGGCCTTGTGCAGGTCAATAAATATATCAACACAACTTATATTCTCATCCAAGGCTTTGGCTATATCCTTTACCATCAGAGTGTTCGCTGTAAAAGTACTGTGTCCTGGTCTAAAACCAGATTGAAAATTGTTTAATACTCTATTTTCTGTTAAAAAAAGATTGCAACTATTTACAGTTGTGCTCATAAGTTTGCATACCCTGGCAGAAATTGTGAAATTATGGCACTGATTTTGAAAATATGACTGATCATGCAAAAACAAGAAACCAGGCAAGCCTAGTTCAGGCGGCCCGCAATAGAAAGTGCTGCCCTCTTGAGATTCAAACCCAGGTCACCCACGTAGAAGGCTGTGTTGTTAACCACTAAACCACAGAGCTGTCCATTTGATGTGTGTTAGTATAGCCTCGTGTCTACCCTGAACAAATCCTCTTTTGCCACTGGCCGTTTTAACAGCTAATTGGCCATTCGTGAATGATATTGATACAGTTAAACTGACTAACGTTTCTTACTAAGTTTACCTCCACCACAAATAGCGTCTATTAACTGTATGACGTTTGCCACTGGCCGTTTTAACAGCGTATTAGCCAGTAATAGGCTTTACCAGTATCTACTAACTTACTGGAATAGTCATAAGAATTGAGCAATTGCTAGCGAGTCTGCCAAAGCTATTTCATTTCATTGATACAATAACTATCAATAAAGGTGACGATAACTAACTTTTTCATCAAGTGAAAAGACGAGAGAATCATGGAATCTACCAGAAATAGTCGCAATACCGTATAACCGTAAACAGTTTTATTGCAACCCACAAGTAAAATGAATAAAATATCGTTGCTCTCAACACATTCGAACTTAGGTCTTAAACATGAGAGGCACTGTCTTTAACCACTACACCACGGCATTACACATTTCAGCAGTCGATAGGCACCACTGAGCATTGTGTTAAACTGACTAACGTTTCTTATTAAGTTTACCTCCACCATAGCGTCTATGAATTGTATGGCTTTTGCCACTGGCCGTTTTAACAGCTTATTAGTCAGTAATAGGCTAACTAGTATCTACTAACGTCCTAGGAATAATCATAAGAATTGAGCAATTGCTAGCAAGACTGAAGATGAACTTTTCCATGCCAGAAACAGTCGCAATATAACCGTATACAGTTTTAGTTAAGGCTTACTATAACGTAACTACTGTATGTTGTAGCCAGCAAATGTGTTTGTCTATCCTGACCAAAAACGCATGCACGGATGTGTACTTCGAAAATCCACCAGAAACAGTCGCAATATAACCGTAAGCTGTTTTATTTCAGGCTTACTATAATGTGGATACTGAAGGTTTTAGCCAGCAAAGCTGAAGGTTTTAGCCAGCAAAGCTAAATGGCTTCATATGAAGCCATTTATTATCACATAGTTGTCTGGCTCCATTTTAAATCATAATAATAACAGAAATCACCCAAATGGCCCTGAGCAAAAGTTTACATACCCTTGAATGTTTGGCCTTGTCACAGACACAGAAGGTGACAGAACACAGGTGAAAATGGCAATTAAAGGTGAATTTCCCACACCTGTGGCTTTTTAAATTGCAATTACTGTCTGTGTATAAATAGTCAATGAGTTTGTTAGCTCTCATGTGGATGCACTGAGCAGGCTAGATACTGAGCCATGGGGAGCAGAAAAGAACAGTCAAAAGACCTGCGTAACAAGGTAATGGAACTTTATAAAGATAGAAAAGGATATAAAAAGATATCCAAAGCCTTGCAAATGCCAGTCAGTACTGTTCAATCACTAATTAAGAAGTGGAAAATTCGAGGATCTCTTGATACCAAGCCAAGGTCAGGTAGACCAAGAAAGTTTTCAGCCAAAACTGCCAGAAGAATTGTTCGGGATACAAAGAAAAACCCACAGATAACCTCAGGAAAAATACAGGCTGCTCTGGAAAAAGACAGTGTGGTTATTTCAAGAAGCACAATACGACGATACTTGAACAAAAATGAGCTGCATAGTCGAGTTGCCAGAAAGAAGCCTTTACTGCGCCAATGCCACAAAAAAGCTTGGTTACAATATGCCCAACTACACCTTGACTAGGACTAGAGCTATGCATTGGCATTGAAATCAACTCGATAGCCCCACTAAAACCCCTAGTAGAGACTTGCAAAGACGCGCAGTTCACATAGCCTATTCATTTGGAGAAATGGGCCTCGTCTTTTTCTAATAACTCCTCTCAGTTTTCCGATAATGTATTCATGTCACCAATAGTCAAACCTTATATGTCAGTAAACTTGGAGACTAGAGCTATGCATTGCCATTGAAATCAAATCAGTTGCCCCACTAGAACCCCAGGGAGAGATTTTGTACATTTGTAGGGCCTAATAAACAAATGGAAATACTATATCCTGTGTTCTTAGAATTAATCGTTCTTTGTATTCTTTTCTTAATCTTTTTTTTCGTATGAAAAGACCTACAATACAATACAAACACATTCTTGTATTCTTCAAATTCAATAACCATTTTAAATAAACAAATTCTGTAATTAATTATTTCTTAGACTATTCTATGTAGTTTGATAACGACCCAGTAGATGAACTGATGCTCTGGCTGGTTGGTGATGCTGCGTAGGAGAATGTGTATGCTAATAGGGATGATTTGCATGCTAATGACGACAAATGGCGATCGGCACTGGCGGGTACTTGGGGTCTGAAAGGCATGACGGTTCTTATGTTAAAGATACAAAATCTTAACTGCACTGATACATAACAGCCCAGAGGTTCTCAATTGGATTCAGGTCTGGGAAACGTGAGGGCCAGTCAATGGCATCAATGCCATCGTCATCCAGGAACTGCTTACACACTCTGGCCACATGAGGCCGGCATTGTCCTGCACCAGGAGGAACCCAGGGCCCACTGCACCAGTGTAAGGTCTGACGATGGGTCTGATGATTTCAACCTGGTATCTAAAAGCAGTCAGGGTACCGCTGGCTAGCACGTGGAGGTCTGCGCGACCCTCCAAGGAAATGCCTCCCCAGACCATCACTGACCCATCGCTAAACCAGTCATGCTGGATGATGTTGCTGGCAGCATAACATTCACCAAGGCGTCTCCAGATTCTTTCACGTCTGTCACGTGCTCAGCGTGAACCTGCTCTCATTTGTAAAGAGAACGGTGCATCAATGGCGGACCTACTTATTCTAGTGTTCTCTGGCGAATGCCAATCGAGCTGCACAGTGCTAGACTCTGAGCACAGGTCCAGCTAGAGGACGTCGGGCCCTCATGCCACCCTCATGGAGTCTGTTTCTGACAGTTTGGTCAGAAACATGTACACCAGTTGCTCGCGGGAGGTAATTTAGTAGGGCTATGGCAGTGCTCCTCCCATTCCTCCTAGCACAAAGGAGGAGATAACGGTCCTGCTGCTGGGTTGATGCTCTTCTACGGCCCTGTCCAGCTCTCCTCGTGTAATGGCCCGTCTCCTGGTATCTCCTCCATGCTGCTCTAGAGAATGTACTGGGTGACACAGCAAACCTTCTTGCGACGGCACGTATGGATGTGCCATCCTGGAGGAGCTGGACTACCTGTGCAACCTGAAAGGACTGCAGGTACTGCCTCATGCTACCAGAAGTGACAAGGACACTAGCAAAACACAAAACTAGAGAAGAATCAGTCAGGAAATATAAGGAGAGAGCAAGTGCCTGTGGCCACCAACTGCAAAACCATTCCCTTTGTGGGGGTTGTCTTGCTGATGTCTCTCCAGTGCACCTGTTTGTTGTCACTTTCATTTGCACCAAAACAGGGACATTGATTCACAATTGCTTATTCTTCGTAATTGGACAGATTGATTATCTCTGAAGTTTAACTGATTTGGTGTTTATTACATGATTATTGTCATTCCCTTAATTGTTTTGAGCAGTGTATATTAAAGTTTTTGTTTATAAAATATAATTTTGTTTCATTTAAGAAAAGAAGAATCCCCTTAAAGGCGTGAGGCCAAGAATCAGTTTGATTAAATTACAAATTCCAGCTGAAAAACGCGGTCTGTCGTTAACTCATTTTATGTTTTATCACTGGGCCTCTCAAATGGGGTGTATATATGATTGGGTTAGAAATTATCTGGAATCATCTTTATATTATCTGGAAGGAATAGGCTGTGAACCTGTTTCACTTTCTGATTTACCATTTATTTATGATGCAATTTCCTTAACATAATCATATTGTTCATATATTCTATTGTCATGGAAAAGAATATGTAAATTCTATGGTGTGGCAAATACCATTTCATGTTTAGCTTCAATTGTAAATAATCCTCATTTTATCCTATCATATAGAGATGTTGGCTTTAAGAGATGGAAAGACATTGGATTAATTAAGATAAAATATCTCTATGATGGAACAATATTGAAATCTTTTGTATCACTTCAGTTAGATTATAAATTAAATCAATGCCAGTTTCTTAGAAGCTACATTAAATCAGTTCCTGATTACACAAATTTAACTGGTATGAATCAGGCAGAAATTATATTGGATAAAACTACCACAATTAGAAAGAACATTTTATATATATGACACATTGGTTTTATACAAATTGGTTGATGATGTGAAAATGATCACTTACAGTGGAAAGATATTTTTGATGAAAAGCTAAAAAGATAACTTATTCTTACAAATCTCATGAAACCCAGTTTAATGTTATCCATAAGCTGCATATTACCACAATTTGAAGATGTAAACATGAGCTTTTAAGCTCACCTTCCATCTTTTTTGGTCTTGTCTATTAATTAAATGCTTTTGGGAAGGTGTACAGTGGATATAAAAAGTCTACACACCCCTGTGAAAATGCCAGGTTTTTGTGATGTAAAAGAATGAGACAAAGATAAATCATGTCAGAACTTTTTCCACTTTTAATGTGACCTATAATGTGAACAATTCAATTGAAAAACAAACTGAAATCTTTGAGGGGGAAAAATGAAAAATAAAAA